>CAJPEX010001112.1:13599-58446 GCA_905338405.1 Notodromas monacha
ATAATAAAATAATTATAGTAGATTAAAAAATTAATCTAAAAAACCACGTTTTCAAAAAGCAAAAAATAACCTTAAATGTGGTGCGCATGGAGATTGTTGGGAAGAAGTGAAATACAAATGAAATAGATGCGCACCATGTTTAAGGTTATTTTTTGCTTTTTGAAAACGTGGTTTTTTAGATTAATTTTTTAATCTACTAAATTTTTTATTGAGCAAAGTTCTCTGCATCACATCGTGTTTCCCTGGATAATTTTCGCATATAACCACATTTCAAGTTGAGCAGCGTCGGCTTCATTCAGTTGTTCTTAGTTCAGAAATTGTTGCAGAATCATCAATTTCAGTTATTCATTTTTTAATGTGTTTATAAGCATTTTTAAATGCAGTATGTGATGTTATTTCTAGATGCCTAACTTCTGTTACCCGGAAAACTTGAGAATTTGAAAAGGATTGAAAGAAGAAATATTTTTTGGACACAAATTTAGATCTTTTTCTTTTACAAATTTTTAAAAATTTGGAATATTATTGATATACAGTATTTGTTAATGCATTTTTAAACTGCAACTCAGTTGACGCAAATCATGTATTAAACATTTTGTGTATTAAAAATCATGTATGTATTAAATCGTATATGCATTAAATCATATGTGTATTAATCATATATGTATTAATCATATATGTATTAATCATATATGTATTAATCATATATGTATTAAATCATATATGTATTAAATCATATGTGCATTAATCATATATGTATTAAATCATATATGCATTAAATCATGTATTAAAATTTTTGTGCATGTATTACAAAGCATGACTTGAGAAAGATTTTACGTGAAGCAATAGAATTCCGTAGTGGTGTAGGCACTCGAATTGAACCAGGAACTACCCGTAAGCTGACCTCGACGCTCAGGTGAGGAATCCGAGGTCGAATTCTTGGGGAAATAGTGAAGTCGACTGTGAAGCCCGTGCGACCCGCTCGAGTAATTGTCTGGGTGACCGCGGGGCAATTCAAGATTATTTTTCATTCTTCTGGTACCTGCTTGATAATAATAAAGCCGGACGACGTTAATGACGTATTTGAGGTCACATGAAATGACGAGGGAAGAGGTCAACTTGATTTTTCTTCTCATGCATCATCCGTCGCTTACGTCGTGTAGTTTGTGACGTGCATTGTGTCAGTTCGAGACACGTTCATCAAGTGGCTTGTTCGCGAGCTGACTGCCCATATTGACAGCGTTCGATCTTTGGTGCGTTTTTTTGCTGTTGTGTAATTGCCTAAATTATAGTTTTGCATCGAAAAATTCGGTGTTTCCAATAAAATACTGTACACTTTTTCTGTGAAACGTTTAGTTTATTTGCGCTTCGATTAATTGAGATTTGATCAGCCGCACCCATGAAACGCTTTTGACATAATTCTTGCTACGTTCCTAAAAAAAAGACTTCTCGTAGTCCCAGATAACCTTTTTTTTTAGTTCCATGATTTGTAAATTAGTGTACGTCATCGTGTTTATTTATGTGGCTTTTGGAAGGCAAGGAAGGAATACCATTTCGGCTATTATGGATGCGTGATTTCAAGTTAACTCAAATAAGGCATCCTAATTTTAGGAAGCGAGACAAAAAGGGATTAAACTTCCCACTGTGAATACTGTAATATTCTATGCTTCCATTTTCTTCATTTAGTGGTGAATGACATTAAGGAGTGAGTGTTCTGAGAGAAAATTGCTCTCGAAATTTTTGGTTTTCTTCCCAGAAAAAATATTTACTCATAAGTGTACATTACATTTTCATTAATCATGCCAAGGAAGAAGACAGTGAACAACTGGTGTCAGTTTTCCAATTTTGAGTCATTTCATTAGCTACCCACTTTCTGTTTTTCATCCTGTCGAGATGAGAATAGAAGGTGAAAAAACAATTCATTTTTCGAAGGTGTGATTCGCATTGTAATCATTTTGAATAATCTAAAGTGAATCTGCGCAGAGGCAAGAAATTTAAAACTAAAACCGCTGTTTTCTGTTGTTTTGAAGGCTGCAGAAAAAAAAAATCACGATCCCGCTACTTTGGGTTCATGGGGATTTTCCTATCAAGTTTCATAACACATCATCATTCCCCACTTGACTACTGTATGAATCTATTGTGAATCATCGATATCTTTTCATCGGAAAAAGACTGCCGAATAGAGGTAAATTCTGAATCTTCAGCAAATACAGTAATTGAATTTTCCCCCCTCAAATCAAGGTAAGTTCTGATTTTCCGGACTGATAGTATTTTTCCGAAGAAACAGAAATGAATACATTTTTATTCTGAAATCGTATCTGATGAAAAATAGTTTTGCTGTCTCTGTTAGATTGCGGAGGACCTAGGGTTGTGTAATGTTCGATTCTATGAATTTCTTATTTGACGGTGTTGTGGAAGAGAGAAAGAAAACCATCGAATCTATTGTGCATTATACCATATAAACCTCCCAAGTCCCATCGATTTCAATTATGTGTACTTAAACCCCATCCCGACGTTATCTTCTACTCTTTCTAAACGTCGGCGTCTGATATCCCTAAATTTTTAATTGACCCGTCTCTCGATGGAAATTAAGTTTCCGTATGTTTCTAAAAATTAAAATTCCGTCGTAATGTGATAGAAATAGCGGTATTCACATGTATTTATCGGTCTTCCAATTTTGCGGACTGCTTAAAAAATCAAAAACATATGTTCGTTGAGTATCTGAATAATAACCCGGGCCTCCAACTGATTTTTTAAAGCTGACGGATGCATAGTTTTTGAACTGTAGCTAAAATTGAGTTATTTCAAGAATTAAAAAAAGAGCCGATTACAATTTTTAATTCAACGAAAGCTACCTCGACGTATTGGAAATATAAAAGTTCAACTAGTAATTTCGAAACTTCAGGGCTCAGTAGAATTACAGGCATAATTCTGCTTATTATCGGATTCCGGAAAATATGCGGTACTCCATCAAATTTTCCCAATCTCGTTTCAAGGTGCATAAAAGCTGAAATTAATTCCTACGTATTTCATGCAATACTGTCGGGGACACGCTGAAAAAACGTGAGTGCGTTGTTGAAAGTGCAGTGCGAAATTTATGCTCAAGTAATAAGATCTTTCTCAGAGTACCTGTTCGTGTATCTAGTGCATGAAGTGAAGGTTTTTTTTCGGGCAGTCTGCAAATTACTGGGATCGTCAGAAAAAAATGTTCACTGATCCTCCCATAGCACATAACTTATCTTCATTTTCAGAGTCATAATATTTTAAAAATCATGGACCAATAACTGTAGTACCATCAGATCAAGTACAGGATATTACAGGAAAAGTTTTTCCCTCGCCATTCTCCCGAAAAATTCCCTGAATAAATCAGATAATCTGAAAAAAAAACTGTCATCCCGTCTGCAAAAGTTCCATCAGCGAGGCACGAAGTCGACGTGTTTGAAAATCGCGTCGCGCACATTGCTTCATTGTTTTGTGTTTGGATATTAAATATCGTCACAATGATATTCAATCCTCATCGAAGGTTACTAGAGTTTAAGCTCAAAATATAAAAAAAGAAGGGGATGGAATGCCGTTGGAAGATCGTGATGAAAGAAAATGAAAAGATGTGTTTACCATCATCTCAACGTAGAAACGGATTCTGGTCGTGTAACAGCCGCATATGTCGCTGGTTGCGTGATTCAAAGGGACTTGCAAGTTAACATTGGTTCCTCACGAGACGTATTTACTCGTAGTCGTGCGTATAAAAATCAATCAATGACGAGGTTTTTCAATCTTGCCTACACGCGGGAGTTTTTTTTTTTTTTTTTTTTTTTTTTTTATTTTCTTATTTTTAATTCTTGCCTTCCCGGGGGGGTTTTTTTTTTTTTTTTTTTTTTTGCATGAAACGACAAGAGCAACATGGAAAGTACTGCTACATGTTGGTGTATCTTCAAAACGTCACGGACTGATGAAAAATATAGTTGGACTCTCTCTCTACAATTTTAGGCGACCTTACATCAATTCTTTCTAGAGAGAATTTCGTTGTAGAGAACCCCAATTACTATGGGTAGAGATCCCTGTGCCTGTGGGATCCAAAACAAATTTCGACACCGAGGAAAACGTAGTAGACCACATTTTTGAAGAGATTGTCCGCCAGCCTGTATATTTTAAAATTTCACACTGAAATGAACTGTCGCCATAGTTTTTTTTTCGAAACGACGAGAGAAAAGTAAAAAAAAAATGACGTGCTTTGATATTCGTAAAGGTTCTCGGACTGATGAAGGAAGCGTCAGAATTAATTTTACTTGTGACGGATTCAGAAATCCGTGATCAAAATGGAATGTGACGTTCTATGGTTTATTTAAAAGCATTTGAAATTCTGATAAATATGTCACCCACTCAACTTCACGATGGCACAAAAGAACGATAATTATCCGTAAATGCTAGTTCAATTTAGGGTAATTACGTCGAATTTTTTTTTTTATTTTGAGAATACAGTGCCGAAGCGACAATTTCTTATTTTGTCTTCGTTATCGATCCATCCGCTCATTTATATCAGTGAATGTTCACCTTAAAACAATGAAAACTCATGTGTCAGAGTCTAAGGACTTGGAAATTGTTTTTACAATAATACGGGATTACATTTTGGAAACACTGTGTTGTTTGTAAAGCTGAAAATGTTTCTCTCGATGCCATTTTTGAAAATTCTCAAAAATAATTTCGGGTCTTTTTTCCTTGTCGGCCATATTTTCCCCGAATTTTTTTCCAAGTGGGCGATACTGTCTCTTTTCCCCACATTGCTGAAAATATTAGCGCACGGAAATAAGCACACTCATAGTAAAAAAAAAAGATGACTTTCTGAAAAGACAGTTCGTCGGTTTTTTTTTTTTTTTTGTGAGGAAGAGGTCCTTTTTTTCTTGGCCGACCATGAGAGACCCCCATCTTATTGATCTTTTCCGGCAGCAGCAGCAGCACTGGATGTCACAAAAATGTTTTCCCTTTGTGCATTCCCGCAGGATGTGGGCGTCGTTCCTGTGATCGTGACAGAGGACGTTGACAGTGAGACGAGCAGTGGGCGTCGACGGGGATCCCTGGACTCGGGCAACATGCAAGGAGTGCCATCTGCTGTGCCGAGCGGCAGCTCTGGCCCGAGTTCGCTCGGGATCCTTCCGGTGTCGCGGCCCCGTGCCGGCACCTGGTCCATACCCTCGGGCTACAGAGCCCGCCAGGGATCCAGCCCATCAGTAGCTGTGAGTATTATTTTTTACTTTTTTCTCGTTTTCACCGCAGTTCATTGTGGTTTGCTTTTCCTGTTTGGTTCTATCGCTGGGTTGTTTCGGGGACATCCTAAAACAGTTTCCATCGGAATTCAAGTAGGGATTTTCCACGCCTTTATACAGTACACTATATACTGTACTCGTATGTCTGTTATACTGTATAAGAGTATATCTTGGGATTGGATGAAATGCATGCTTTAGAGCGAAGACAACTCACAATAAAAAATCATTTCATCACAAACTTGGACGATTCCAGGAAGGTTCTATGATCAAGTTTTCGACACCCTAGCTGTTTAGTAAAATCTCGTTGCAACGAAGTTATTCAATAAAATATCCATCAATAAAATATCTTCGTTGTAAAGAAAAATTGGTTGTGATGAAATTCGTTGCAATGATATTCTACTGATGTGATTCTATTCTACAACTTAGTTGCGAATAAGTGATCACAAGTTCCGTCATAGCGAATAAGCTGTAATTTTAATACTGTACTGTATTTAATTTTTTCCCCGCCAGACCACGTTTTCTTTGGCGGTCATTTATGTATGGTGTGCTGAAAAGTTTGTCACTTGAACCATTCGTAAAGTGAACAGTTTTTAACATTTAGTGTAAATCTCTGTTTCAATTCAGAAATATCTCGTAAACGACTTTCAATTTGAGCCCTGATCTCATGAAGATTTGATTTTCATTAATTAAGCTTTTCGAACCAATAAATGGATGATCGCGCATATACAGCGTGAAAATTAATCTTGAGTGCATGTTCGATATTGAATAGTAGATCAGTAATTATTTGGCAGCTGCAGAAAGATCCTAATGAAATCGCTTTAAAAGTTTAATGATTGCTTCTGCATTTCGAGAGGGAAACCGAAATACTTCCTTTGCATTAACTTCCGAGAAGGATTCTCCGATTATTCTCTCTTTCATGACTTATTTACATATATTTGCATGCCTGCTTAAAATTAGGCCGATATTCTCTCTCTTATTTTCGATGAAGAAGGTTTTGCTGTGTATTCCGTATATAATAAATTTTAATTACCTCATGAGGCAACATGGCTTCATTTGCATGAGATTTCCTTGCGACTACATTTGCAGGGATTGATCGAATTATGGCACCTTTCTGTATAAATTAAAAATCACTCCGAGGCACTTACATTTTTTTATTGAATGCTCAAATGCTTCTTATATTGTGGTAAAATGAACGGCGACGTGTGGGATATTCTTTTTGACTGTTTTTTCTTCATGAAAGATTTCAAATTTCTTGATGACTCAAAATGAAAAATAAAGTCCCACCGCGAAAAACACAAAAGTAAGGTGTATTTCTATGTCGTAGATATACATTACTGTACCTGCGTTTTTTTAAGACAACTAAGTATGGAAAAATTCCTTTAGAACATTTTTGCATCCGGAAAAAATTTTGCTGATTGGTTGATTATGGCATGGGGCCTTTCATTGTGTTTGATGGGGGAATATCCTTGAGGATCTACTAAGAAAATTTCCGGAGTCCACGAGTACACGGGTGAATGCTAATTTGTAGTGATATTTATTTATTGGTCGACTGTACTCGTGTACTCCCTAAATGTATGGAATTTGAAAATGTACTTGGTTAAATACGCTTTCATCAATTTTGGATGCCATTTTTTGTAATGCTCTTTGTTGGCTGAACATTCTTCACTGTGCTGGAGCAGAGTCTTTTACATGTTTAAACAAATAATAAGAGAAAAATTTTCAAGATCATTTAAATCGTTTGTCGTCATTCAGAATTCAGATTAAAGGAATTTTCTGGTATGTAAACGAGTCGAACCTCTTACATACCACAAACAAAGCACAACAAATTTCATTGGAGTTACAGTAATTGTAGCGTTTTTCGATGCACGGGTCGACTGTACTTTTGTACTCCCTTTCTGTGATGAGGAGGAAATGTACCGCAATTTACGAGAATAAGTTTCCATCGATGCGTCATGCGGTGTAAAGGTTTTGATGCCCTCGTTGATTAAATCATCATTTTGAAAACACTTTCATGATGGAGTGTCTTTGTTCTCTTGACTGGAGCCTATGAACCGTGGGACCAGTGCAATACCGTGTTTCTCGATACTTGACTTCGTGGAGTTGAAGTGGAAAATCATGAATGTACAGTATTCAAGAGGTTTGTAAGATGGATGCACCCCAAGAATATATTCGAAAGTAGCGTTAATGCTACATTGCCTTTTTCTGGCTCATTCGGCGGAAATACTCCTTCCATGGAATCTTTCCGTGTGAGATGATTCGATGAAGTAATGGGTTTTATGGACACTTGCGGAGCTGATGGTTTCCGTCGGATGCCTTCTCCGGATATGAAGCTGAGGTCGAAAGAATAGTTTTTGTCATTATTCTCTTACAAGAGACTTGATCTCCGAGAGAAGAACCGGATGTGATGGTTCAATCGTTGAAACTACGCGGGATGGATCGCATGATCGAGTTAATCTTTTCGCCACAGGACTTGCGACGTTCTGCCCTTCAGTTCATCTTGAAAGCCGCATCGGATCGTATAATTTTGTGTCCTTCCCAAAACCTTATCTTTGTGGTCAATGCCTTATCTTTGTGGTCAATGCCTTATCTTTGTGGTCAATGAGTTTTCAAAATTGAACCAGTTCTCTTGTAGCGAAAGTCAAAATACTGAGGTTCATGACTAACGTTTTTACAATCCGCATCCAAGTGAAAGGAATAAGATAAGATTCATTGGCAGGTTGATTTCGCGTTTAAAACCAGAAAAATGTGCTCTTGAAGTTTACGTGAATTGAATCACGTGTCTCATTCTTCTGGATGCTCACAGTATTGCTAAGGTCGGAATTAGTAAAATGTTGTGCATATCTGATAGAAAATAAAGCGTAATTCCTCAGAAGGACGTTGTGTATAGCATTCGAAACCAGCTCTTCCTCGCTGTCAGAAATGTATTCGAATCATTTCAATTTATCATCTTCTTCGGTGAGCTCTGGAGATTGAGAAGGTTCTATCCATTCGAATGTTGATATTGTTGGCTATACGCGATGAAAACGAAAGCCTTCCTTTAAAAATGCGAGAAGTTGAAATTACACTTTCGAAACCAGGTGATTGGATATCTCATCTCCCGCATGGAAAATTTATCCGAACTGGATCAGTCATGATTTGATCCGGGAATTCGAATCGATCGAGATGCTCAATCCCATCTGATTGAACATAAAACCATTCTTGAGAAGGTTGTGTGTAGCGTTCACCTATAGCGTTCGAAATCAGCTCTTCCTCGCTGTGAGAATTTCATTTGAAGCATATCAATTTGTGATATTCTTTGGTAAGCTCCGAATATTGAGAAAATTCAATCCAATCAAATGGCGGATCTACGCTATATGGAAACGAAAGCCATTCTTAAAAGATGCGAGAAATTTAAAGTACATCTTTGAAACCAGGAGATTGGATATCTCATCTTCCGTATGAAAATTTTACCCAAACTCTGGATCACTCACGATATGATTCGCGAATTTGAATTGATCGAGATATTAAAACCCATGTAACCGTTCCGAATACACAATGAGTGATACATGAGAGCGAGAACCATTCTCGAAAGACATGTGAGAAGTTGAAAGTGTACGTTTCAAAACCAGAAGCTTGTGTATCTCTTATTCGCTGTGGAGGATTGTGGTTGACGGATCATGTCCGTGCATTGTGTCTTCGACTGTCAATCAGTCCAAGAAGTTTGTGACGAACAACGTACCGCGTGATATTGATTACTCTGGGATGCACGTGAAATGCGTCGGTTCTTGGTGGATAAATTGCTTCGACGAAGGAACCCTGCGAATGCTTCTACCTCAGTCGAGTTGGAAATACCTGCGGATCTAATGAAAGGGGGTCTAGGGATGACCTGTTCCGTGGATGCTCTGCTTTCATCCGAAAAATGCCGGGTGAGCTAATGGTTCACGTGCGAATATGGACCCCAAAAAGTGAGAATATTGTGGGGAAACTAAGAGCACAGTTTACAAATACAGTATGCATGGAAGAAAGGTAAGAAAATGACGAAGAAGGGAAAAATCTTGGAATCATTCCGGGAATAATTTGATGTTGAGCCCGTTGAAAATGAGAAGGGAGGGTTTTTCATATATTTTGGACTCAAATAGTCAAACTCCGATGTTCTGTGAGCGTTGATGAGTAATTGTTGGAATACAGTTTTCCAGAAAACAATTTTCGTCTCTATTGTTCGACGGATTACTCGCTTTGGGATTCAACGGAACAATTACCTGCACATTTCCTGAGCTTAGAGCTCGAAGCAGTTTTCATTTGGATGAATTTGAGATAATCCTTTCGCACTGTCCCACCATCCCATGACACAAATTCAATAATTACCTTTAGCGTAATAATTATTATTAATTTTAGAGTGAATATACGCTAAAATTCCCGAGCTAGCCCATTTATTGCCTAGTATGATAAGGTATGCTCAAATCCTCTGTTGTTGATAGAATATCCTTCTCGAAGAGTTAAAATGTGCGAAATTCACAGCTTCTTTTGTGGTTTCTGTCGCTTTGAAGTCTGTTTTTTTTATGCATCAGATTGTTTTGATTTTCTTCTCTGTGGGATTTTCCGTTATGCCATCGTCACCGTGACTTTTCTGTCGAGTGGTTGGTTGCACGCTTCGGAATTCTCGGAGGATTCAGCGGAATTTCGTTCTCTTCGAGAGGGTTGCAAGACGATCCTGTGAAATTGCATAAAATTGTAAGGCTCAGGTTTTTTAGTGGAGGAATGATTTCGTTGAGTCCAGTATGCTTGTCCTCGTGACAAACTATTGATACCGAAAATCGTGCTTGAAATCTGAAAACTGTGAACATATCGCCTTGAATTGAGAAGTACAGTATCTCTTGCGATTATCCGTTTTGGATTTGTGTGTACATACACGGTAGTCTAATTTTTTTAAATATCAGATGACGAAGAAATAATTCAGTTGGCAAAAAAAACAGAGCTCCTGACAGCGTGCCGGTTTGTAAATGTCATGTTTCGAATGATCGAACTTGTTTATGTCAACAGAGGGCTGCACTGAACCTCACTACTACAGTATCTTGTTACTATCTTCACTTACTTGGTTTGCTTCCGAGTCGTTTTGATGGAAAGTTCGCCTTTTTCGTTGAGATTTTGCCGATTCCGTTTCCTAAGAATGGTGAATATCTTGTTCTAAAATTTTCTACCCGTCTTATTTGTTCAAATATGACGCTGAATTTTTCGCAATGCTATAATTTGAATTAAAATTCAGGCTAAGTCTTGTGTTCAAAATCGTTTAATATTTCATGGCTTATCCCATTCTGCGCAATGTTTGATGATGTTTGGGAAAGTTCACGATTGCAACTAGCTCGCAATATTTCAAATACAATAAAAAAACAAATTACGGCTACAATTTTCAGTTGGACGGAACTGATATTTAAAATCCGTATTTCTGTTGGAATTGTTGAATGCTGAAGCATGCGGAGATTCAACAGCCTCTTTCAATTATGAAGAACTTGAATGTGAAAAGCATTCGCAGGCAACATTGTTTCCATTCTTCAGGGAAAAATTGCAGGCATCCCTTTAATTAATGAAATCCTTTATTCGAGGAAACGCGGCCTTTTTTTTTAAATACAGCTTTTGGATCTTCTGCTTAATCATGCACAATAGTGCCTTGATGTGTCCGTTTAGTGAACGGGTCTTTTGTTTCGACGTCTCCATCCCGCAGGGTCTATGATCAGCGTGTTCTCGCATCTGCTTCCCCAGCCAGCCCAATAGGGTTCTGTCTCTAGTTGGTGCAATTTTCTATGCGCCATTAATTTATTTGCGCCCATTGCAGAATCGAGGCGAGGAAGCAGTGCGATCGCCAGTCATCAATAGACGCAGCCACATCGCATCTGCCTTCTCTGAGGCTTTCCGGCCGCGGTCAAAGTCCGATGCCTCCAAGGAACGAGGGAAGAAGCCGGGTCTTATCTATTCGATGAAACAATCACTGCAGGTGAGTCTCTTCTTCTTCTCCTTCTCCTTTTCTCATCCCACCCCCCAGGCAAGCTGTGTTGGGCGAAAAGCTTTCGTTTCTCCACTTGTTGGGATGATTCTCTCGCTGATGAGATAGTTCCTTCGACCCGTTATGCTTCCCGGAGGCGTCGTCGCTCTTGAATGAAGGAGTAGAGTTATCTTGAGGAATGAGGGGAAATCATACTTTAGTTGATGAAAATCCAGGGTTTTACCTTCAAAGAGTAAAGATGATGGGTGGGTATTACAAAAACAGAGCAGCTTTGTGTTTTGATTTGAGAACGCCGATAAATTAATTATGAAAAGAAGGACATGTTTTCAGAGACTCTGCGGTTAGCAAGCTTGCAGGACAAGGTTATTTACAGTCGAATCTGGCCGACTCGAACCTCCTCAAGTCGAAAATCCCTCTCTGTCAGAATTTGTTGTCCCTGTCTGTAATATCTCAAGAGCAATATTACCATATATGAACCTTTCTAACTGGAAGACTTCCTCCAAGACTCCTCAAACCTCGATAAACATACTTTTCAAAGGCCGAATACTGAAATAGTGTTTAAAACCTTGTTCATGTTGGTCAACATTTCCGGGGAACCATTGATGTCATGAAGCATTAATATTATCGGTGATGCGATTCAGGAGATGAAAAGCTTCCATGATGACGAATGAAGCCAGGGATATTTTCCAAGATCCTGCTAATCTCTTGAGGGAAAGCCAGTTCTTTTGATCTGTTGGTGGAATGGTTATTCATAGAGCTCGCGTCATCCATTGAGGGTTTTGGCCTTCCCTTATTTCTCAGTTCGATTCGATGTGGATTTCCAGAGTCAATTTCGAGTACTTGCTAATTTGTTTCTCTGTTATCTGTGGTCTATCGGATTTTGGGCTCACGGGAATGTGAAAAACCGAAAGAAACCAACAGTAGCACTATACATTTCGGAGCGTCTATTAAATTTTCCGTAATTTGATTCAGTAGGACTTGTAAATTTCAATTAGATCCGTTTTTTATTTTGGCTGTTTTGGATTTCCAATCGGACGCACATCAAATTAATATCCCTTACGCAGTAGAAGGATTTTGTTGAATCCTTGGATTCTCTTCATTATCTTCGCAATGAAGTGGAAAGTTATCTTCGTGATATGACAATAATCAAAACACAACTTTGCAATTAGCAATATCACGTAGTACTGTAATTTGTAGTTCATTGTTTGGCGTGGAAATCATCCGTTAGTGAATAGTAAACTTTTTGCATTTCAATCATTCGTGATTAATCACTGAGTCTTTATTCGCCCGATCAAGACAGACTCGATCTTCTGTCAAAATAATATAATCGTAAGTTGGATTGTACAATACTGTATTCTTTCTTTGACTTACATACAGGAAAGATAGCTTACGATTTTGAATGCTTTTTTTTATTTATTTTTTAGCATTTTCCTCTCATTTTTGGGCCACTTTCTCACCAAATTTCACTTTCAGACTGAATGATCTTTTTTTTTTTTTAAACCGAGGCACGCTTGTCGATCGCGGGAAATTAAAATTCCCCTGAGGTTTTACCCACGTTCATTCTCTCCCGAGTGGATAAATATTTGAAGGACTGATGACAAGTGAATATTCCTGATCGGAAAAGTTGGGTTTCTTCAGTTTTTCTTCCGGTTAATGTCACTCTCAGGCACCAGTACGGAATTTTGCCTTCATATATGTACTGTTTCGGGGCTCTTGGTGTAATGGCACGCAGGTCTCATGGCATTTCCTGTGGCTGACAACGTGTTGACATTTTCTTCGGAAGGTTTATTTCTAGGTTTTTTTTTATTATTTTGCGATGCACGCTGGGAGATGAGGTTTCCTTGAACTGTGCTATTAGGAATAAAAGTATCCGCTGGGAAATCGAAATCCCTTTCAGAGGATCAAGGTCTGAATTCCTCTTCCTCCCACATCTTCTGTTTTTGAGAGCTGAAATCGTCTTCGTGGAAGAGATGTGAAGTTTTTCGTGTACCTGGTGTAAATTTGGGCCGTGCTGTTTAAAATGGGACTGTCGAATGATGGAATGTATAAAGCTTCGAGTAAAAGGCTGGAAATAAAAAAAAAAAACCGAAATGGAAAACTTGACGATTTTTAGGGCACTCCTTGGAAAGCGGAACAATGTCTATGCTCAAAGGCTAATACAGTACTATAAAATTAATTTAAATGCCCGATAATTCAAGTTCGGGACCAAGTTTCAAGGAGAATTTCCGCGTAAATATGGTCTGACCTGCCACTCATTAGTTTTTATGTTGGATGACTGCTATAACAAGGATGCAATTAAAAAATTCTCATGCTCATGTTCGTAACAAAGGAAGCATGTTGACGTCCGTTCTTCTCTGGTTCCCGAACAACGACGACTAAAATATGTTTGCCTATGAAAGGATTATGTAAATGGGGAAACATACGGTAAAGGGGCCAAAGATTCCAAAGCCCCGAAATGCCACATAAACTGCTTACCTTTAAAATTTCGACGACGTTTTTCTCGGATTTCCTCATGAAGGCATCTCTTGAAATGCGAATTCTACTTGCAGTTAAACTGCTTTTCCAGCTGTGGTAAATGGTGTGTAGCATTCTCAGAATGTGTGTTTGTACTTCTCGGATGAAGTCACACGTATTATCGAACTCATCCGTTCGCAAATATTTCGGAAAAAGACAGTAACTCTAAGTCTGAAGTGCCTTGTGCCGAAAATAAAATTGATGATGCATTTTGAGAAAGTTTCTACCGAAGCTCTGGTACGAAATGATTGACTAGTAACTAGCAAAATTCATGTGCTTGTAAACCTGTGATCCGCCCCCCCCCTTTCCGTTAGAAAACGCTACATAACATTTTTCAAATTTTGTAACGAAAATATTGCGCTCCACACTGGCTCGGTTTCCGAGCGGAATCTAAAGGCAACTTTTTTTTTTCTGGGAGAGATTAAACATTAAATCCCCGAAAAAATCCCCAAATCCCCACTGTACGATTACCACAGGCCCTTCAACATGTAACTATGGTGAATTGTTCAAATAAAAAATAATTCTCCGCATAATTTGTATCATTAAACATATTGAGCTACTTTTATAGAAACAAAAATTTAATGTAAAATTTGTCCCAATGCCCAGGTGTGGCTGGGCACCCTCAGCTAGTAACCTATAAATATGCTTGCATGAAATTGATTTGCAACCTGAACTGTATTTGCACGCTGTATTCATCCGTTTTAGCCGAAGCTCGAGACTCGTCTTCATATCTCGGATGATGGCAAGCGTTTCTGCCAAAGCTTTCATCGTTTTTCTTTTCTCTTTCAAAAATCGAGTTTGCACGCGGCCGTCGAGTGCTCTGTCGATTAATCGTGCCTCTGGGAGTTCTGCAAACAAGCGTTGCAGCGACTAGGCCGTTTGTCAAGTTCACGATAACTACCTGCTGAAAGGAACGCGTGTCGATCGATACGCCGGTTGCTTTTGCCCCATTGGGGGGGAAACAGTATTTGTAGGTCAAGTCTGGTTCCCGGGTTTGTCTGAGCGTATTTCTCTGCGTTTTTTTTCTTCTTTTTATTCTTTTTCGGAGCTTCATTATCCCTGTGAAAGTTCTCTTTTTCGCAATCCTCCAGACACGCGAAACCGGGAGTTTGACGTGAATTTATTTATATGAGTGCGAGCACTGCGAGGTGAACGAGATTTTTTTTTCATGACCTTTTTTTGTTTTTGAAGAAAGGTATCTTTTTTAAATACGGGCGCTTATATCTAAATTGACGCTCTCATCTGAGCAGAGTCAGGTTGCTTTTGATTAAGGTTCGCTCATTTTTCTTCTGAGAAACTTTGCTCCTGGTGAATTATTTTCTCATCGGAAACTGATGTTCAAAATTTATGAAAACACAAATTTCGCGATTTGGTGCTCATTACTTCTTGGAATATTGACGTTTTTGAGAGTCTAATGCTGCGTGAATGATCATGTATTTTCCTTTTCACATTCGCCCAGCGAATTGCGAAACCACTTGTCCTATTTCCTCTTTTTTTTTGCGTATGGAAATGAAAGAACATCATGTAATTCTAGATTGCTCACTCTGTCGTCATTGATGTCATGTGGAACGACGCATTTTGTGAACGGTTTTGTGAAGACTTATGCCTTCTAAAATGTTCAGATTACTGGCTTCGTTTCGATATTTTTCTAAAAATTAACTGCAGTACTGTACTTTATTTTGGTTTCTTTCCTATTCCACCTTTCGTGAAGCCTGACTCATGCTGAAAATCACAGAATTCGATCCACTGTTGAAGAAGCTTGAGAAATTTCTCAAAAATTTGGAGAAGATTCTTGTCTTCATGTACCGTACTTGCAAACGTCCTCGTGTAGGTTAGAAGATTTATATTTCAGTCGAAATAAGCTATTGATACTTCGCAGATATTAATATCTTATTATTAGAAAAGACTTGAATTAAGCAGTCGATTTTAGGGTAATCGTAGGATTTAAACTGTCTGGCGTACTTCGTTTCACTTCAGGGACGATTTACTGCTTGCTTTATTAGATGCAATGAAAAAAATTAGAGGTGATGATCCTTTTTCATCAGCAGATAAAATCACGTTACTTTTCAATGCACTTTTTAACGTTTACAGCATAGTCATTGATTTTGGCTGAGCGTCAAGGATTGTGTATCAACGATCCACCACCCTGGCTCTCAAGAAGTATTCTCAAGAAACTATACGGAATTAGTGGCTTTGTTCCTTCTTCCGGATTAACTTGAAGGTTATTCAGTCAGTCGCATGCATCTTATACTCTGCCTCAAACAAGGATCGGGCAGCCTTGGTTCTGTGAAATAAAGGAATAAAGGAGAGAAAAAGCCAGGATAGGGGAATCAGAGAATGGCGCATTCGTGGTGGACAAGTGCCAGGGACTGGCCCGGTTCCATCCTGGTGCTATTCGTTCTTGCTGTTGGTAGTCAATATGAGCATGTTCCGCGCCATGGCGTGTCTATGTAATTCCGGGGGTGAAGAAGATGACTTTTTCTATATATATATATATATATATATTTCCCACTTTTCCTAACGAATTTGTTATTCGGGAAATATTTTTAATGGCGACGAGTTTCATGTTGGATCTTGCGTGATATACTGAAGGAGGTGCTCGTTTCCGGACGAGCAGTTGTTCGTTCATTAAGAGGGTCTGCAAACTCTGGCCTCTGGCATCCGCATGTGTGATGATTCCAAATTTATATTCATGGGGGGAGGCCTCTGAGTTAGTGAGATTTTGAATGCATTATTTCTAAGGGAATTCAGTCAGGGACTTGTAAAAAAATCGAGGTACTGTACTCAACTTGATGAGGTTGGAGTTTTTGAGGTTGTACTTAGTCGTGACTGATGTTATGGACTTATGATGCAAGGGAACGAATTGCGTGTCATGGCCTGTCCGTGATTTCACATTTCAGTTAATCCAAAAGGCGACGGGATTATTATCCGCCGTAAAAGTTTGATTCAAGAAGAGATCCGAATTATTCAAAGCGGAGAAGTCCGTTCGTGGACTTGCATCATAATGGAGAGATAGTTTGAGGTATGCATATTTATAACTCCATGTGTGGATTTTAATAGCGGAGGTTCCATTTTGTAAGCCTATTTTTCCGGTTCATCTGTTCGCATGAACCTGCCGCTTTCACTATATTTTTTCACCTCTACGTGCAATTAAAGTATATATTCGGCCGACGTTGATATTGACCAACTGCGCAATTTCTCCTTTCAATTGGTTTTTTTTCAATGTCAAAAATTTTAGTCAGATGAATATTGTGATACTGTATTTGAATATTGCATAACCATCAGCCCTTCATCGGATATCTTTCAAAGTTTGATAACGAATTGGCCTTCATCTCAGATTTAAAAAAAAAGCTGAAATGAACCAATTTATCTGAACGTGGGTCGGGTTTTTCTCAATTTGCTTCTAATTTTTATTTTTGATCAAGGAGTGATGAGCTAAGATTAAATAATTAGAATACATTTATTTATGATATATATTTGAAAATAAACGAACGAACTAAACGTAAGGTCCGCATTTGATTTGTTTACTGCCTTTCCTACAACAGAAGACCTAGTAATTGAATAAGCCCTAGTATATTTTTTTCGAAAACGACTTTAAATATGAGCCTTTCACCAAAAAATGAGCCTTTTTTTCTTTCCTTGAAATAGGATGACAAGAAATGAAACCTCTCCGAATTTGAGCAAAAATACCGGTAGCTGCCGAATAAAATTCATGCTTTTATTCTGATCATATCGCTTGCTTGACGTATGAATTGGAGACTACCCAATATGATACAGTACCTTATGACATTCGGAAATTCCTCGCTCTTTTCCCCTGAGTGTAACACATCATCCTGTCGATAAGCCGTAGCTTATTTGAAAGAATACGAATATTTCCGTGAAATATCCGTCCTGGTCGGATTCTGATGCTTTTTATAAGGGGTCGTTCGCTCTGCGTTGCATATGTAGTACAGTACTTGTAATATTTTCTGCTGAAGCACCTGAATGTCATCCCAGTGATGACCTCAACTGAGGCTCACGTTGTCTGCTGTCAAAACGGGGAACATTCCCGGAAGCCAGATCAGTTTTCCTAATAAACGTTCCTTCAACTCGGCTTTCTCAGATCGATTTCTCCTGCCTCGACTGCCTGCTTATATAGAGAGGAAGAAGGCAAAAAAAGAAAAGTATAAAAATAATATAGAAAACGAGGCGACAAGGAAGCGTGAGGCAATATGTACAAGCACCGAGAGCGAGAGAGAGAAAGCGGGAAAATGACCTAGAGAGATTATGTATGGGAGGGGTAAAAGTGAGACGTCGGTATTCCGTGCTTTACTTCCTTCTTTTTTTTCCCCTTCTTCCTTTTTTTTATTATTATGTGTTCTTATTTCCTTCTTTTCGCGGTGGGCTTGTTGCCGGGGGTTGTTCGCCCCGTACCCCCCAGCTGCTCCCCCCCCCCCCCCCCCCCCCCCCCCCCCCCCCCCCCCNCCGCCCCCCCCCCCCCCCCCCCGCACTGACGAGGCCCGGGGTGTGTCGGAGGGGGTCGGTGGCACAGTGCAGTGTGCGACGAAGGAGACTTCGGGTCGGGTCGGCAGTCGACATTGACCGTGATGCGTGAGGTAGTTCCCCCCCCCCCTCCCCACGTATTTCTTTACCCCCACTCTGCTATTCTTGGCATGTTCGGGGGAGGGCGGGAAAAAAGTGCGTGTTTGACGGGTGGTGGTCCAGGTTTTTTTCTTTATTTTGTGCGTTTTTATGTATTTTTTTTTTTTGGTGCGAGAACCAGAGTTTCTCAACCTTTTGGACCTGTGGAGCCCCGTCCGAAATTAATTTTCATCGCGGAATCCCACTTTGAAATTAATTTGAATGAGGAAGTCACAAAGGCTTGCGTTACACGTGGCTTACAAATTACAGTAATTTAATTGTTTGAATAATGCGGGACCTTTTAAAATCGTGATTTTTTGTTTGTTCTGCCCGAAAGACTCAGAATGTCACCGTTTTTGCTTCCGGAGGGTGAAGCCGTCTTCGGATATCAAAATGCGTGAAAACAGATTTTTTTTTAAAGAAGCAAAAACTTGTTGCTAGAAATGTGGCTTCTGACTTGATTTGTCAAGTGGGTGATGGTTTCTGTTCTTCAATTATTTGAGCACCGTTTTTCTTCTTTCTGTAAATTAAAAAAAATTTTCATCCTTGGACGTACAGTACTGTATATTTTTTAAAGTGAAATAATACATTATTCTAGGATCCAGAATGTGTCCCGGAAATTTTAAAGGGATCGCTTTATTAATTTTAGTGACTTTTTGTGGGAAGGAAGGGGAAAAAAGGGGGTTCCAGGTTCTTTTCCCTAAAATACGTCTCCGATTTTAAACTTATCAAGACAAGACCTGAAAAATGAGTTAGTAAATGAAGCCATCTTTCATCCAATGGTGGTAGATTACATCACTTGTTTGAGTCTGTGAAGTGAGACTTTAGTTTAAATCCTCGTGAATATGAGATCTATCCATTTTTGTTAATTTTCTTTTCTGCGAGTTGCCGCGGAACCCATCTTGAGTAACGACGAAGGGCTCCACGGAGCACAAGCTGAAATTTTCCGATTGTTAGGGTCAGGGAAAGATGCCTTGTGGGGGGAGATCCCGACGATCGTGTATAGTAAATAGGTGTTTGTATTGGGCGGAAAATCGTGGTGTCGGTTCGACGCGATATGTGACGCGTCGAGTGCTTGGCTGAATATTGTGTCTCATCACACGGCTCGACGGCGCGTGGAAATTTTGTGATGCGAAACGATGAGATTTCCGTTGCTTTTCTGAGAGCATTCTATGTTTTTTTTCCTTTTCTTTCTCGAAATTCCTGAGGATATTGAGAGAAATATGGGGGGAAAATGTGAAGGTCAAGTCGCGTAATGACGTGCCGCAGGGAAGGAAACCCCTTTTGTATCTCTGACGAAACTCCGCGGAACTACCTTTCCATTATTAGAGTGCATTTTTCGGAATACGTTTTTTAAATATTGTTTGTGAATTTTGAATATGTCTTTGTTGTCTTTTAACGTTTCGGGACGGTTCCAGCTTCCCATTCCGGCACGAGATAATTTTGTTCCTCATCTTATTTGAGTGGCTCAGAAACTTGAAACCTTTTTGGCCCTCCCAGAAAGCTTTGTTTGAAGATTTCCAAGTGCACGTGCTTCGAGGAGTACTGTGTTGCATGAAGGTTGATTCCTATATACCGTATTTCAAGTCTTTTGTTGTCCTGTGCTTGTTTAAGTTTCGGGTTGAACGACATATTTTCGGAGTAATTTATTTCATTTCTTGACGTATATTAATATTGTCGCTCTTGGACGTTGAAATAGCAACAAGATGGGAAGAGACTTGTAAAAGCAGCCGGTCAGTGTCAGAAAATTGAGTGTATTCACCACAATTTTAAAAATAAAAACGTTTCTGATTGTCAAATTTACTGAATACCGTATTTACTGAAAGCTACTGAATACCGTATTTTTCATGATTGAAAAATCGACTCAGTTACAGTGTCTCGAATCTGAGTTTTCCATTGCACTGTTCCAAGGAATAAAAAATCTTCAGATTTGAACATTATTGCCTTAATGATGATTAGCATTCCGCATTGACGATAAAGAAGTTGCCCAAGTCGGGTCACCAGTTGAACAATTCTTCAAGCTATGGACAGAGTTTTTTGTTCAAATCTTGTTACTGATCTCATGATTGTTTTTATGGGTTAATTCTGATTTAGTAATCTAGGGATTCTAGGCAACCAAATCAAATTATTTCTTTGCACTGGCAACCACATTGAAATCGATGGAACCATTTTTGAAACGAATTGAGTTTTCATCTGCATTTTCGGGCAGACTTTTAAGAGTTTTCGGGGAGCTTTGCTGCATATTTTGATTGAAGAACACGAGTTCATGGAAAGCGTATCTGCGCACAATTTTTTTAAATGACTGCTGAACTGGTTTATTCAGAGGGTTATATGCTTTATGAAAGGGTGTCTTTGGCGAGAAAATTCTTCATAGAACCCATTTCCTTGTCGTAGAATGCTTCTTTAATGCAGATGCCGTTTTTGTTGGAAGTTTGGATTGAGTGATGAACATCGCCTCTTTGTTCATTGCCAGCGCAAAACCGGAATCTGCGACAGGAAGAGTCATTACCATGGCCAAGAAAAATGTAGAGCTGGAAGAATATGCCATTATTGTAATTTTGTGGAACAATATTACTGTTGAATCAATTTTTCCGTCTCATCGAAGAAATTAAAATTTGAAAGTGCTGCATTTAAGTATCAGAAAATGAGAAAGAAGTGAATGAAGTCGGAGAATCAACGCATCTTTTAATCACACATGTTTTGTGAGTAAGATACTGTATCTCGCATTGCATCGCGTGAAGCCAGCTGACGTTTCCGAAGATTGTATCATTTAGTCTTGGTCGATACGCGGAATCTCGACAAGATAAGGACACTATTACGATTTCATTGATGCTGAATGATAACCAATGTTTATCGATCAAACTTATTTCTATAGGAGTCTAAAGAAACCATTAGTTCTGTGTGTGTGCCATTCTATAGAACGCTAAAAGGCGAGAATTCGGACATAAAGATCCGCGGGAGTCCGATTTACTTAGAAATGGGACAAAAAACGGAAATCGATTGCGAAAAACGGGGGCAATCCGTTCGAGCGTGGGTAATACAAGAAAAAGAAAAGGTGGCCGAATCATTTCACGCTTTAAAACTCTTGTCTTGTCTTCTTATGTCGTAGAGTGTCCTTGCCAACCCTCTTTCAAGCGGATTTGACAAAATATATGCAGTATACACCAAGGCCGTCAAATCATTCGCGTATATTTTAACCAGATAAAAAATGTTTGAAATTTCGCGAACAAATGCCGTAAATATGTTCATATACCGGTACTGTATATTTCTTTCAATTTGACCGTAATCACTCGGAATTCCCGCTATTGCAGTACTCGTGCAAGTTATGCATGAAAAGCTCATCGTTCCGCTAAAGGATTACGGAATAAAATAGTACTGCATAATACGATGTGATGATTTATTTACCAAACAGAATTCCTCTATACTGTATACAGTAGTTGTTGAGCCTCCGTGAAGCAGATACACCCGTCACTAAATCATTTTAAAAAAGGAGTGTGCATTCCAAACAGAACCAGAATAACTTTGGCTGTTGACTGTATTCACGGGAGTAATTGAAAAAAAGAAAATTACTTGCAAGGCCAACACATTATTTATTCAAGAATTTCCTGACGTGACTCCCGCAATTCTCAAAGAAAGGCTCATATCCATTTTATCATCTTGAACGTTTCTTTAGATCAGTCCAAGATGTTGTAGTTTTGAAGTGTGTATCCTTTGAAATCTTAATTTTTAAAATTGTTTAAGTGAGTCCGTTGCGTATAAATTTTTGCACGCCTGGCTTCTCATAAGATCGTTTATATTTAAATTTTATTTTAATCGCTCTAATGCTCATGATACTCACAATTTTCCATGGATTCGCATTAAAAACATTTTTTGATCCGAGGGAATCTAAAGGGTTATAATTTTAATGTAAATGTGTTTACTTATTTTTTAATGGACTTGGAAATTGGGCCCGGCCAATCAGTGCCCGAATAAGTTTTATTCTTCCACGGCTTTTTTAAAATTCAACTGTTACGATTTATACAAATACTGCAGTATCTTTTTCTGAGGAGTGGGGAGATATTTTCTGCGTCTTCTTTTTTAAATTTTTTATTACCACCAAGGGACTCGAATTGAAACTTATTGGCGGAAATACGGCACTGGATTGAACCTGTATTTGGATTGCGAATAAACTGGGAACCGATACTTGGGCCTGTATCTAATATACTGAACATGTCCGGGTGTCGGACGTTTGTGTTGCTCAGATCCACCGAGTTCTTCGTTGGAAACGATCCCTTTTTCGAGCCCGTCATCAATTTCACCGACCGCCGTCAACCGCTGCAGTTGCGAACCCGAACCGCGAAACCTGCCCCCATTGGCCACGAGATTTTCGAAAAACCCGACGGTATTTGTATTTGGGTTCCCCTGGAAAAAGCCGACGCCGTCGACGGTACTGGGTTGCTCGGAAGGAAGCTGCGGTCTTTGGGTAACCGTGACTCCGCCTCGAGCGGCTTCTGCCCTGAGGGTTTCCGCATTCCGTGTCGCCTGGTCCACGTAGCGTATTTCGGCCTGGTAGCCGTGGGTCTTGCTCACGTTGTAGTCGGTGATTTGGAGGCGGCCATCGCTGAGGTAGACGTAGTAGCGGCCCGATGTCGTGTCCCCGTCGCGCTTTTGTTCGTGGCCGAACTTGGGTGTGAAGAATTCTTGGCCTACGGGGATGGTGGAGTTGTTGGTGGGGTCTACTTTCCACTTGTATCTGTAGTTGTCTGTTTCGCCCTGAGACAAGACGGAGATTTTTTTTTTTTGATAAAAAAGGCATTGGTATGCAATTTAAGTGTAACCAACGAGTATGACATGTCTTCTACAGAGTACGTTGCTTAATCCGCCTTATGTTAAAAGTCCGCCGACTTCACGAGCGGAGAGAGAGTTAAAAGATCTAAAAAAACACACACCGACGAATTGAAATAAATTAGCTGCTGTTCATGATGCACGTTTATTTCTTTCGAAGCACTGATGTTCGAAGCATCAAAGTTTCGCGAAAATTGGATCAGCTTACACGTGGGTCAAAATAATTAAAATAAAATGAACCATGCTAACCTGTGTCATTTTCTGGAAGGGACATTTCATGTTTGACTGATAATTTTTAAAGATTAACGGTACTCAAACTTTTTTTTAAATTTTGGCAAAGCTTAAAAACGGATGCCAAAAGCGGCAGCATTTAGCTTTTCCTTCGGATTTATTCGCTGTTTTGAGAAGAAAAACACGTTTTCCTGATTTTCTGGTCGAGTAAATTTATAAGAGCAGCTTCCGTGCTATTTTCTAAACACTCCTTTCGATGTAAAGGGCGAGAACCTTAGAAGAAGAAAGCGGTCGAACAGTACTTTATGTTATAACGTCCTTTTAAACTTTCTTTAACTCAAGGAAATCATGAATTACCGTATTACTCGGAAAAACGAATAAACTCAGCCGGTTTTTTTCCCAGCAAGTTATTCGAATCAATTCGGAAGTGGGGCAACAAACTCGTGGTGGGGAGATTGAAACTGTAAAGCTTGTGATGAATTTTTCACTTTCTGTGACTCTAATCGAGGCTTGCCTTATTTGAGTTTTATCAAGTGCCTAGATTTCAAAATAATAGTCTGAGCCAGGGTCTTGGCTCGGAACTGAAAGCAATGCGGTTGATAAATTGTTAATGAAACTAGAAACACTTACAAATGCGCTATGGGGAAGACCACCTCGTAGCCCCAGCACAAAGAGCTTAAGCCCTCCCTAAGGCTCACGACAACGGTGCTCATGACTCGTTTACTGACGCTTGTAAGGGTGGACGAAAGGTAGTTCTTCAAGAGCAGTGTGTTAATTTTTTGACGAGCATTCCGTCCCGTTTATTTTCTTCAAGTAAAAGCTGGACAAAAATAAACATGACAATGACGAAGTTTGATAACCCCCGTGGAACTTTCCCGCTGGAATGAGTGCGTACAGTATTTCAAGGGGTTCTGTGTCGTCTGTGATGAGCTTGAGATTTAATGTCAAAAGTCACTTGTGCTGATCCGGAAATGAGAGTTATTCGCATCACAAAGGAAGTATTTCCGGAGGAGCAAGATGCAGAATTTTAAAAAAGCGTGCATGAGAATGCGATATTGGGGTTTTGGTTAAGATTCATTCGCGAGGCTTGTTTGTACTATTCTTATCTGTGCATTTTTTTTTAAATTAAGGTTGTTGAATTTTCAGAAACTCTGGAATGTCAATGAAAATGCTTGAATCAAGCTTTTCCTCGTAATGTTCAGAACTTTCTTGAAGCGCTGACACAAATTTTGGACAACTCTGACGTTCACGATCAATTACGAACACGAAAACTGTGAAGATTGACACGCTTCTTTCATTTTAACATGATGTAGCAGCTTTAACTTGTCACTTGAGAGGGGTTTTCTTCGAACAATTGAAATTCAACAGCTCTTCGACTGCTTTCAAATTCGTGAAGCTTGCAAGTTAACGGGTAAAGCTGACTTCTTCCCAATGTTCGAGAGCTCTTGTTTTTGCATTGAAATCCTAGTGAGCGAAACATTTCAAGAGTGATTAGGGAAGAATTACGTGCTATTTGACTATTTGAAAATTACACATGTCTTCCTCGTTCGCACAGTATTTAAAGTCGCCCACGTTAGTATTTTATTCTAAATTTTTTTCAGTAATCTCTCAGGATATTTTATTTATATAATACTGTATGGAGTGCCATTTGTTTTTTTTAATACAGTATATTTTAAGATTCTACGCGTTGTAAGAACGGTGGTTTCCGAGGGATGGGCTCAGATGCACTCTGGGTCTTTGGATTTATTTTGGGCGTGATCCAAATGTCGTCAAATTTATTATTTCGAGGATTTCTTTGAACATCTTTTTATATGTTTTCTGAACGAAATAAATCCGCACCTTCAGCTCCATGCCTCACTTCGTGCGGAAGTTCGGAAACTAGTGACTTGAAGAACGCGGAAAAATTGTCAGTCCTTGTTGAATTTCACAGAACGCCGACAATGCAATGGGGCCACTAAAAAGCACTGGGGGCACTAAAGAACCACTCAATTCAAACTGATGAGGTTGGTTGTACAAGCCAGCTGCTTTTAAACACGCGACTTGATCACCGATTTTCGGCGATCTACGAATGTATCAAACGAAAGTCACGCCCTGCCTCGACGACCTTGTCCTCGATTGTTGCAGGGTTTTGTCTCATTCGAATTGGGGATTCTCTTGTTTCCCCCAGCGTAATTCAAATTCAAGCCCGGTCTGCTTTGATCCTGGAATGGAAAGATCCCGTGATGAAAGGCTATTCTCGGGTGCTGGGGAGAATTTGAAATTCGTCGTCTCGGCCGTGGAAATACAGTACTGAAAGTTTGTGTTTGCCGGGTGGGTCGAACTATTTCTGGGAGTGGATAAATTAGCTTCTAACTATTTCTACGTCTATCCCGGGGATTCTGCTGAAAAATATTTTTGCGCGATGCCGCGTTTGCTGCAGCCCTTTTCTCCTACGAAAGGATTACGAAATTCTTCTAAATTTGTTGACAGTTTTCTGGACAAGCTCTTAAAAATCGCGCGCGTGCCGGGAGATTTTCGGCGTATTAGTTTATTTTCGTGANCCTGATTTTCTGGTCGAGTTTTAAATATTCTCGTCGAAGGCACGATAAAAGATTTGTGAGGAAAGCTACATTTCCCGCTCTTGGAATCTTCTTCTTTCGCCAGCTTGTCATGAAATACAATATTGCAGGAAAATTTGAAAGAAATTCTCAAGGAAATCATGAATTACCGTATTACTCGGAAAAACGAATAAACTCAGCCGGTTTTTTTCCCAGCAAGTTATTCGAATCAATTCGGAAGTGGGGCAACAAACTCGTGGTGGGGAGATTGAAACTGTAAAGCTTGTGATGAATTTTTCACTTTCTGTGACTCTAATCGAGGCTTGCCTTATTTGAGTTTTATCAAGTGCCTAGATTTCAAAATAATACTCTGAGCCAGGGTCTTGGCCCGGAGCTGAAAGCAATGCGGTTGAGAAATTGTTAATGAAACGAGAAACACTTACAAATCGCGATACCCCTTCTGGTGGAGCATCGGGGTCGTGTTTCTCGAATTCGGGAGGGATTCCGAGTGCTGTTGCCACGAGTACTGAGCAAATGACTGCGAACATTCCCACCTGCTTTCCATCAAGAAGTTAAGCAGTGTGTTAATTTTTTGACGAGCATTCCGTCCCGTTTATATATATTTTTTTTAAAGTAAAAGCTGGACAAAAATAAACATGAGAATGACGAATTTTGATAACCCCCGTGGAACTTTCCCGCTGGAATGAGTGCGTACAGTATTTCAAGGGGTTCTGTGTCGCCTGTGATGAGCTTGAGATTTAATGTCAAAAGTCACTTGTGCTGATCCGGAAATGAGAGTTATTCGCATCACAAAGGAAGTATTTCCGGAGGAGCAAGATGCAGAATTTTAAAAACGCGTGCATGAGAATGCGATATTGGGGCTTTGGTCAGATTTATTCGCGAGGCTTGTTTCTACTATTCTTATCTGTGCATTTATGTTGGAATTAAGGTTATTGCATTTTCTGAAACTCTGGAATATCAATGAAAATGCTTGAATCAAGGTTTTCCTCGTAATGTTCATATCTTTCTTGTAGCAATGACACAAATTTTGGACAACTCTGATGGTCAAGATCAATTGTGAACACGAAAACTGTGAAGATTGAAACGCTTCGTTCATTTGAACACGATGTAACAGCTTGAATTTGTCACTTGAGAGGGGTTTTCTTCGAACAATTGAAATTCAACAGCTTTTCGACTGCTTTCAAATTCGGGAAGCTTGCAAGTTAACTTGTCAACCTGACTTCTTCACAATGTTCGCGAGCTCTTTGAATTCCTTGTTTTTACATTTAAATCCTAGTGAGCGAAACATTTCAACAATGATTAGGGAAGAATTACGTGCTGTTTGACTATTGGAAAATTACACATGTCTTCCTCGTTCGTACAGTATTTAAAGTCGCCCACGTTTGTATTTTATTCTAATTTTATTCATTAATCTTTCAGAATATTTTACTTGTATAATACTGCATAGAGTGCCCTTTGTTTTTTTGTTTTTTAAAAATATATTTTAAGATTCTACGCGTTGTAAGAACGGCGGTTTACGAGGGATGGGCTCAGATGCACTCTGGGTCTTTGGGTTTATTTTGGGCGTGATCCAAATGTCGTCAAATATATTATTTCGAGGATTTCTTTGAACATCTTTTTATATGTTTTCTGAACGAAATAAATCCGCACCTTCAGCTCCATGCCTCACTTCGTGCAGAAGTTCGGAAACTAGTGAGTTGAAGAACACGGAAAAATTGTCAGTCCTTGTTGAATTTCACAGAACGCCGACAATGCAATGGGGCCACTAAAAAGCACTGGGGGCACTAAAGAACCACTCAATTCAAACTGATGAGGTTGGTTGTACAAGCCAGCTGCTTTTAAACACGCGACTTGATCACCGATTTTCGGCGATCTACGAATGTATCAAACGAAAGTCACGCCCTGCCTCGACGACCTTGTCCTCGATTGTTGCAGGGTTTTGTCTCATTCGAATTGGGGATTCTCTTGTTTCCCCCAGCGTAATTCAAATTCAAGCCCGGTCTGCTTTGATCCTGGAATGGAAAGATCCCGTGATGAAAGGCTATTCTCGGGTGCTGGGGAGAATTTGAAATTCGTCGTCTCGGCCGTGGAAATACAGTACTGAAAGTTTGTGTTTGCCGGGTGGGTCGAACTATTTCTGGGAGTGGATAAATTAGCTTCTAACTATTTCTACGTCTATCCCGGGGATTCTGCTGAAATATATTTTTGCGCGATGCCGCGTTTGCTGCAGCCCTTTTCTCCTACGAAAGGATTACGAAATTCTTCTCAATTTGTTGACAGTTTTCTGGACAAGCTCTTAAAAATCGCGCGCGTGCCGGGAGATTTTCGGCGTATTAGTTTATTTTCGTGATATTGAACATTTACCTGAGAAGCTCATTGATAATCTCTCCTCGCGCTTATTTCAGAGTGGCTCATTCTGTTTTGAATACCAACTTTTTAAAAATTTTTTTCAATGAAAGCGTATGTTTCCTAGAAATGTTATTCGCCGAACCGATGTATTCCTTTCAATGAAGGTTTTATTGTCAAATTTCAGACGCGTCGCAAAAAATTGAGAATAAATGTTGCGTTCAAGTATGAGTGAATCCCAGACTCTGGGAAACTTGTTTAGTAGCTCAGATCCTTGTAGAAGCGAAATTTTGAATAAGTTAAGAGATCATTGGCTATGAAGTTCAAGTTTGCTTTTGGAATGCAGTACTGTACTACTTTAATACTATACTGTAGTCATTTTTGTTTTTTACGTGAATGTGTTTTTATGGTCTGTTAAACGTCTACATCAATTGCTTTTGATTCGATTTTTTTGGCTGTTTCAAAAAACAAATTTACAATTTTGTGTTAGCTATTCGAAATTAATCGGAACAATTTTTTTTAGGAGACTTGGAATACTGTACGGTCAAATCTCTCTTGAGTTGAACTTCAAGGGACCAGCAAACCAATTCGAGTTAAAAAGGTTTTGAATTTTGAAAACAATTATTTTTGTTGAAGGAAGAAAAAAATGTTTGAAGGAAACTGAATTTTGTGATATTCTGGACCATCAATTGCTTTATGAATGAGCTGACAGGATGCTGAACTTTGAGGCAACGGTTATTTGTCCAATTATTCTTTCACTTCTTTTCATAGCACATCAAGTTACATTTTTGTGTCAATGAAATAATGTTGAAAAAGGCCTCCGAAAAATTCGAGTTATGGTTTGAGGGGAAAGTATTTGAGTTGGGGAGGTTTTTAATGCATTGTTTTTTTTTGGGACTCACGACAAGAACTTCAAAAAAATCGACATACGGAGTTATTTGACTTGGGGAGATTCGAGTTATCGAGGTTCAGCTAACATTGGATGACACTGTTCGGAAATACTGTATGTGCACTCGTAAATTTAAAAAAGCTGGGTTTCTGTTGAGAATCAATTCACGATACTGTACTGTACAGTACTTCATTTCAGGGATCATCGTTTATTATGATTGTTCGATTTTCAAAGCGCTGGAGTTCGATGAATGTGGTCAGGTACACTATTGAAATTTCCCGTAAGTCAGAAACTCGTGTGACGGGGCTTTCCTGCTTTCAACCATGACATTTCCCGTGTCCCGGATTTAACTAGATTTTCTCGGAGGCTGAAAAGGAACGTAATGAAAGAGTCGCTTTGACAAAAGGTGGAACTGGGGCTTTATCCTGTATAGTGACGGGCTGTTCGGAAAAGACAACTCAGCTGGGTCTAATCCTGAACTGCGTGGCCTTCTATCTATGTTTTCTCCCACATTTTTTTTTTCTTGGTCGACGTCTGATCGACGTTTCTGAAGCTAAGACTTCCTGAAATGAAATGAAATGAAAGTCCTTGGTTGTTCGCGTTTCTAATTGGAAATTCTGTTTCTGAGTTAATTCCCGGGTTCCGGGGAACTCACGCTGTTTAGATGCTCCATCTGTTCATTTTCTTTGATCTTGGCTATTTATTGAAACAGGAGGTTTTGACGCATGTTTTTCGGTTGAAGTATGCTTTTTGCTATTCCGTCTAGCTGCATACAGTACTGTATATGATGATGATGGAATACTGTATGTACTGTATATCGTTTGATGTCCTCATCTGAATATGTCCCGTTATTTTATTTCATACTTTAGCTTTGAAAGTTTCGCGGCGAGTATTTTTTTTAAGGGTACTCTCATCTGTTCAGTTTTATTTGAATCTTTGTTGCACTGAAATGAGCTGAAACTTTGCCTGCGTCATTCGTAATATCATTCGGGTATTTTGTTTGATGCGTTGTTTACAGTACTATATATCACCCAGTCCACAATTATTCCGGGCTAATCCTGATTTAATCAACATGAAAAAAAAGCAATGGAAGATGTCGAAATTTTGGGTAGGCCGGACTCCAGTACCTCTCCTAAGGTGCTACCATTTTTTTAAATTTAAGGTGAAAGTGCACTTCTTTAATATTCGCCAAAAAGACGCATTGTCAAAAAGAAAAAAATTCATCTCTTGATTTGGGTGCTGTGTTTATTTATTTATTTACTTTTCTTATTCGTTGCACTGACATGGTTCGTGTGCTTGTGGTAGTTTCTAATGCCGACAGACGAGCTTTCGGGTAATTTCCTGGGTTGTTTCAAAAGAGTCTTTTTCTTTGAAAAAAGGAGCTCCAAAATTGGAAGGAAGAAGGACATTTTTGGTTGCGTTTTTTTGCGCTAAATTAATGGTTACCAAGCATCAGGAGAGACCAGATTGAAAGTAGTTAAACTATTCACAATTCGTAGTCGAAGTATAAGCAAGAAACATTCGCAGGCGTTTCATCGGAAACCCCGGGAACTTTCACAAATTACTTCGGATGAGGAAAATAAATAAATCAGGGAAGAGCATTCAGCATAAATGGTCGTTTTCGAAATTCTTTGACGGGATTACATCAATCGTCTTATCGTTTGGGTACCCGAGAAACAAGTTTCAAAATCATGATGTGTTTTAAAACTAGGAAATAAGTATATAAGAAGTTGTAATTCAGGTTTTCGTTGTGACGCGACTGCACAGTATTCCGAATTTAATGTTACGAGGTGGGGGGGGGGGGGGGGGAAATGTGCCACTTATTGTCGCGAGGCACAAGAAAAGATACGGGCGGATGAATCATTCGATTCGCACAGCGAATTGTTTCAACCTTTATTCGAGTTCGTGCTCGTCAGTATTTTTTTAACCATTTGTGTTGCCAATACAGCATATCCGATTTTGACGCCGTTTCTCATTCAGTGCCGAGCACTTGGCCATTCAGTGCCACAGTGTTTCGTGGTGTCAATGAGCCGAGATATTTTTGGAAATTGAATTCCTCGTTACATAAGGCAGTGAAACCGGATTGCTGTGGTTCGGAAAAGCTGCAGTTGTCTCGCACATTCTTGGGATTAATTTCGAATCGTTCGCTTGAAAGGATTCCTCATGTTTCCCTGTACAGCTAACAAATTAATACGGTAGTCCCGTCTGTTTGCGTGATAGTGTTTCTGCCTTCAGAAGTCCGTGCATTTGGGAAGGTATCACGAAATCCGTGGGAAAAAGTCTGTTACAAATTGCGGAATCGTAAACGAGGGGTTTTGGAAAATTGCTGAAAGTCGTTGACAACTTATCATATCTGACTTCTGATACCTGGAGTTTCATACTTAACTTTCTGTTGTGATCCACTCGAAATGTATGACGCATTACACGCGGATGAAGTTTTAGTTCGATTATAGATTAATTGAGGGGTCTTGGATTAAGAAGCTTTTGGGAGTACAGTATCACGAATAACTTGTAGACAAATTTCATTCTTTGGTTTTCTTGGCGATGATCCTAAAATCTGGGCTGAACAGTTGTAGAAAATTTTGCTGGAACTCCTTTGAGGCAATCACTTGTTTTCAACGGAGGCATTTTCATCGGGTTTTCGATTATTATTTTCATTTTTCATATGCTTCGTTGGCTAAAATATAAATTGTTACAAAATAATTTTTTAAACGTTAGAAACGAAGTTTTCGTATTAAATGTTCTCCTTGGCTTGTTCTTACGTTTTTTACAGCCTCGAGAAGTCATTAAGAAATTTTGTCAACCCGGTCGTCTGTGCAGAAAATCCTCTTGACCAAGAGAAAAGGAAAAGAATCTGCTAATTGATTTGCTGCTCGTGCTCTCCTGTGTCGGATAGATTACGATTTTTTTTGGAGCACCAACATCATGTTGCTCATTTGTCCGACTGGGATAACGATTTCTTGGTGATCTACAAAACTCATGAAACACCCCTTGTACAAAAGAAAAATGTTTCCGAATTTGTGATCGGTTCGCCGAAGCATTTCTCTTCGCATCGTCTGATTCACTTCGCTGGCGGAATTTCTGAAGCACCTTTTTCTGAAGTTGCTGAAACTCCGCCAAAAACAATTACAAATAGTGGGAAATTCTGAATTTTATTGTTGGATTTTGCGAATCGTATCCAGTGCTGCAGATGACATGGATGACTCCGTTAATCATTTAGCCGTGCGTGTGATGGAATTGCTGTGATTGTAGAAGTTCGGAACGTGTCGGAATGGAAGTGCCGTGTTTTTCCGACACAACGTAGCTTTCGTGTTGCTTCCGAACTTTTTTTTTTTTTTTGTGGGCCACCGTGTACTCTTTTTTTTGTTTCTACTTTTCCTACGGCTCGTGATTACAAGCAATGTTCTACTCGTACACCAGACGGAAATCATCACCTCATCCTCGAGTAAGTTTTGATGCGATCCGTTGATGACAGTCCGTGACTACGAGCTTGAGTGTTATTTCTGATCATGGATTGTGACCTTTCGACCCAAGTTATGCTTGCAGATAATTGAATTTTCGATGAGATTATTCTTCAGCTCTTCGATTTGTGAATCGCAGGAGAATGGTATTCATTCCTAATCAGATCTACGGAAGCTTAATTTATATTTTCAAGTTCCTGTCAAGTTTTTGAAATATGCGTTGTAAGAATGCTAGACAATTTCAAAGAGAAAATTTCTTAAACCATCCGACTCGCATTACATGTAAATTTTGTTGTTGCTTTTTTTAGGAGTAAGGACTCGTGGCTAGTGACTAGTAAACGAGAAAGAATTACTTTATTGGCATCACTGATTAACAAATGGGAAATATTATTGTCCTCCATGAAGATAGATGGGATGGAAATTTTCGGCATCACCAGGAAAGCAATTGTTTTTAATGATACGCTCCTGAAAGGCCAAGAATGTTCCCCTTTCTTCCCGAAAGAAAAAAAAACACATGTCATTGTTGAGATGATTACGGAATGTTTCCTGTCTTGAAAAATTGTCCTTTCTTCGGGAAACTATTGTAAGTTCATTTCTTGATAAATAATGGTATTAGTGCGCCGAAATATTCACATGTTTGTGTGTGGTAGCGCTTGAATGGACATGTACGGTTTTTGGAAGGATAATCAAGTACTGTATTTGTGAAATCGAGTTATGGCGAAAGTGAATTGCAGAAATGAGTTGTATTTTGCATTTAACTTACGAGGACGGATTCCGAGACCTCAAGATACTGTACCTAAAAAAAAATCTGACATTTTGTCTTGCTGTGGTCGAAAATTTAACGGAAGTCAATTAAAACAATGGCTATAGCCCTGTACTTTAAAAAATGAAGCTGCGTTGAGTATCCAACTGCTTTTTCAAATTTGCATGCATAATACATTGATTTTAGAATCGCCATGTGCCCGAATGGTATGAAAAATGAATCAGTTGCAGCGCATTTTTTTCGTGGTGCGTATCTCGAGACTTCGAAGAACACGCGTTCATCTTCAGTATGATTCTGTTCCCGTAATTTCTTATGGACAGCTTTATATGATTTATGAGATTGATCGACTGGACCTACATGATTCCATTCGTGCATTAATATTTTAGGAACTGCATTCAATTGATTGTAGGTCTGGTTCATATGGCTCCGTTTTCGACGCACGCGGTATTTTGAAATGATTTACGAGTTTTTTCAACCACGGCGACGCTGAAAGATTCAACCTAACGCATGATTTTACGTGAAATGGAAAACTCCTCAACACCCAGTGACCATTATTCAACCCAGGGCTTTTCATTTCCTTCTTCTGCTGTTTTTCAGCTGATTTTACCTCATGCGAGTACCATGATTTGGTTTAGCAACGTCTCAAAAAACGTAACGCTGTATATTTGCACATGTCAGTGCTCTTTCTCGTTAGTTAGGTACCTGAGTACTGTAAAAAGCAGTGGCGTGACTGCTGGAACTAACTGCTGTACATCAAATGCATCGTCTGTGTAGATATTGCAGACGGGGTTTCCCCTTAACTTACGGAAACATGGTTCTCTTTTTCAGTTCCGTAAATAGCATAATTTCTTGCACTGGGCTCTCATAAGGTACGCTAACTGTTTTTGTGTGGCAGCAATAATTCTTCCCTAAGCCGATTTTTTTGTGTGTTGATGCTTTGCAGGAAAAAATATGAGTCCTCGCAGGGTAATTTTGCCCACCACATCTTGCCGCTGCTGCCATAAACTTAGTGCAAATACTTTTCGTTGGTGCCCCAAATTCGCCGCTGATGAAAATCCCCGAAAATCCTCAACGAAACGCCAGCAATTATCAAGTATATTTAAACTAACTGTTGACCAAAGAGCCTCTAAGAATGTGAAACTTCCTTCAAACGAGGATTAATGAGAATGGCCAATTTTTCCTGAGAACTGGTTCCTTAATATTCTCGGAAATGCTTCGATATTTCGCATGCCTTCGAACATTATCGAAGTTCCTTGAGAATATGTTTTCTATATTTAGACTTGAAGGCCAGTTGAGGATGCTGCTAGTTGAAACAGTTGCGAGTCAACAGTTTTTCAACTGACTTGGCCAGTTTTGAAATCTGTGCAAAAATTGTTATTTTTTGAATGGAGATGTCATTTGAGTGGAAATTTAGGCTCTTTGAGCTAATTTTTTTTTTAGCGGCGGTTACTTTTCCCTTGGATTCATTAGTTAATTTTCCCTGTTGATTGTGAAGTTTTCCTTGTACATTACAGTATTTACGGTATTCAGATGACGTTCGCCTTCATGAACGATTAGTTTGACTTGAACTCACTTGAACACCGTTTGCTGAACAGAGAAGGCGTAATTCCCGACGAACAACTATATTTTACTCTGTTTACACCTACCTGGAAAACATCAGATTACCTTCCGGAGAAATAGAAGCTGGTGGTTGATCTGAGACTTCAATAAATTTACTTATTGTTTCCCGTATTTGTCCAGGAAGGACAGCTTCTTCTGGCCATTAAATGATTTTCAGTGAGCTTCGTGTGTCGGAGCTTTTCTAATTACAATGCAATACTTTTTTTAATCTCCGGGAGGAATTTCCTTGTGGAATATGGAGTGAAAATCTTTATTTTAAATCATTCGTGAAACATCTGCTCTGATGTATTTTTAAAATAACTTTTCAATGCTTCGAACATTATCGACTGAAACCGCTTTTGTGGCTTAGTGCGAGTTGAAAATAAAAAGTTGATCTAAATCTGGCGGAATACTTCAGCATATTTCCCCCGGAATCACGAGGGTCTTGAATTATTAATCCCTGCCACAGGGCTTTAACTTTTTTTCCGTATTAATCTGATGACGAAAGGAATACGTCTCCGCGAATTACAATCGGAACTTTTGTGCGGAAGGTTTTGCAGATGCCTTTTCGATTCTTGAATGTTGCAAAAGCTGCAAATCAGTGGCGAAAGAATGTACCCAAGTGTGGGAGGATCTTGATGAAAAAAAGAAAACAATTTGAAAACACCGGGAGAGAAGCCCACGGGGAAATCATTGTGTGGGGCTAGTGCTCGCTATAGGAAGTCGTGAGTGTAATATTTTGAGCGGTGTTTTGCAAATACTGTACAGTATTTTCAGAGCAGTGCCCGGACTTATTCAGGTATAATTTTCCGGGAACAGTTGATGATGATGGGTAGGAAAATCATCATCAACTGGGGGTACATTCCCTACAAATGGGGTAGAGAAATCGACTAAAACACCTAATAATTTTTTCAACGAGAAAAAAAAATGAAACCACGTTAAGTCGCAGCGTGGGTTTCGTGTCGCGATTCGTTATGAGAATGTATGTTGCTCAGGAATCCTAGTCTTGTTTGTGGTGCTTGCGTTTGGGAGTGGGGCGCTTACGTTCGTAGCGCTCCGGGGGTTGATGTTACTGTAGCTCCTCCAGCCAGCTCTCTTCTATACTCGTTTCTCAGCAGAAGACCACGACGAAGACGATGAAGAAGAATAAGAAGAAGCGATTAGGGCCTTGGCTTCACGCCAGGGTCTTTCTCATGTGTATGTGCCTCTTTCTCTCTGTGCTCTGGCCTGCTTTCCGCGTCAAGGTTTCTCTTTTCTTTTTTTTTTCCTCCTGTCCCTGGTTTTGGATCTATGCGAGAACTTTTCCCTCCCCCCCGCGAATATTCGTTCATTCTGCGGAAAAGGATGTTCTATAGATTAGCACCGAAGAGATTTTTGCCTTTATGATTTTACATTCCGATGGATGGCCTCTGTTGCTGATGAACAAGAGAGATCGATGATGGTTACGACCCCGTGGAGTTGGTTTTGTACGGTAGGTTACTTTTTCCGAGGGTTAAAAGAGTTCTTTGGAACCGGATCCTAAGCAAACAGCTGTTTTTATTTTATTTTATTGCAACAGTATTATTTTTCCCTCAAATCATGACTCAGGAAAGTGAAGCGTCCGTGTCATTTTTTTGGGGTTTTTCTATTGAGTTATGGATGCATTACTTCAATTCTTCAAGTACTGTATCTCCCTGATATGGATACCCATTGACAAATCTGTACGGGAAAATTCCGTAATCCAGATTTTTAATGCCACCTTGCAGTGAAAAAAAAAACTCGTGCACCGCATCAAAAATGTCAAGTTGATGAAAATGTTGTGCTCTTCGTGTTTTTGATGAAGGACTTCAAATTTTTTGAAGGAAATTCACTGGCTGTCCTCGTTCATGCTGGTTGTTTTTCCGCGGCTCTTCGTTACTAAAATACGTGTTTCTTGTTGGGAAATACAAAATATGAAAGTTCGAGAAGATGATGAATAATGGACATTAGTTGGGGATTTCGTTGCGATTGTATATTTTTCGAAGATGTTGGAACAACCGAGTGCGAAAAGAGGTACATTGTATTTTCAAAGTTAATCATAATGTCCAGCAAATCAGAAGGGGAAAAACCACGCAAATTAAAACAATTTTATCGCCGGACGGCTGTATTGGAAAACTGTAAATCAGCTTTAAAAGCTCCAAATACTCCAATCAGAGACAATTTCGAAGTTCCGTGTTTTATTCATGAATAAATCTTGTTTGAAAAAAAAATTAGAAAGTGATTCAATGCTATACGTTTTACGCAACTCAATTGCAATTTAAAGAAGTGAAAGAAACTTCGCTCCTGTGCGATTAAACTTTTCTGCAAAAATGTACAGAGATGATCGTTCAGTTGGGTTTCGCTCAGTTTTCCCCGGCGCTGAGTGGGACTACGCTCAGTTGGGCGGTTCGCCGACATGAATAGAGCGGGTCGATCAGGATGTTCCTCGTAGCTGCTTCTTAAAATATCGACCGTGTCCCGAAAAAGCGAGGGAATATTTCCCGGTTGCGTTTAATTCGAAGTCGGGGCTAACAAAATTTCTCGCTCTAGATCCGCGTACGTGTTTCTATTTTTGTTCTCTCTCTCTTTCTCCTTTCCCGGGTTTTCATCTTATTTCGAATACAGCTGAGAAAAGCCGGGAAGAACCCGAGTCGTGAATCCCTCGTGAGTGTGTGCGTTGAAGAGTGTATTTCGAGTAGGAGAGAAAATATTTTCAAGACCGTGCACACTTTGGCTGAATATATGTGGGGCATCGCAAAAGTTCCTGTTTTCTTTGGTTCGGGTCTGAAATTTTAGCGGATGGTTCTATTTTTGAGGGGGTTTCGACTTTTCAGCGTCGCGTAAAAATATAAGTCCCAAGAATATCGAATTCATGCTTGTGGAGAAAAAAAAATTTGTACCATTGTGTGACATTTTTTCCCCCCGTTGGAGGTGAGATTTTGATATTTACAGAAAATAATATGCTTCCAACAATTAATTTGGGTTTTTATTTTTCAAGATTTGTCTGAAAATTATTTCAAGGAAAATGAATTGTTTGTCTGAGAAGAAAAACATGTTGGACCTGCTAGGACTAATTGTTCTCTTGTAAGAGAATATGTGCAAATTATTGGGGGTAGTGAAGGATTCCCCCAATGCTTGTTAACATTGGAACTTATCATTGATTTTCTGATGAACCCATTCCAAACTTAATGTCAAACCCTTGCAGTTCCTGCCACTGGGTGACAACATAAGAAGAGAATAGAAAAGATGCAAGAAAATGGATAATTTTTAAGAATAAGTCAGCTCGTAAAATAAAACAATGGACTTTGAATATAATTCCCCTTCCAATATTCCAAGAACCAGAAGCAAATTCCAGGAATCTGCAGAATAATTATAATTGGCAGATATATAAGAGTATATTCCTTTCCTGGTGCTGTCCTGACCCAACCTTTGAGGTTTTGCAATAAGGAGACTCATCCCTTCACCTGCCCTCTCACCTTGGTGCTGCTTCTACACGAGTACTTGCTCAGGTGCACAAATATGAATGGATGATTTTCAATCTAATCCATGATATTTTGAGTATATAAATCCCTGCAGAATCCTACCAGGCATTAGTGCAGTGACTTTCAGTGAGACTGCTGTGTCGGGAAACGCTGTGTGTTGCCTTGTCCCTTAGTCTGGTGTAATTGTGATTCTGTACCGAAGAACAGTACAATAAAGACTATTTTTGTCTGAAAGGCAAAGACTTTCCAAGTCATTTCCCCTTCACAGCTCTCATCAAAGGAGATGCACAAACATAAAAGTTTTCATTTTTGGAGAAAATGAGGATAACATGCTGTTCATTGAAAAGTTTGAATCTTATTACCAGAGGAAGAACTATTCGGTACTGTCTCACTTGCCTGTTGTACATGAGGTTGTTCGAGTAAATTTCCTTGTCTTGGGAGAGATGACCTAATTCATGGAAAAAATATGCTGTAATCGAGTTCTTAGAAAATAATGCGAAATATTGAAAGGGACGAAGGATTCCTACAGTGCTATTTTTTTTAAAATTTTTAAATTTCATTTGAGGCAGAATAATGTGGCGTAGGAGGACGATTTCTTCGCTCTTGTCGGGATTTTTTTTTTCTTTGGATTTATGACTTGATATTCGCGGAAATATGCTCTCGTCAAGTACTGTACTGTACTGTACTGTACAGTACAGTACAGTACTTGCAGTTACAGATCGACCGCGGACTTTGTTCCAACCCCTCATAATCCTGCGCATTTTCCCTTTCGTCGGCCCTGGCCTTTGGCTGCGAAACTGCGCCGCAATATTGTACTGTACTCGGTTCTCTGGGTCGAAGTCAAGGTCTTTCGGGGCTTCATTGAAATCCTCCCACATTTTTTTTTTTTTTTTTGCTGGCATGGCATTTTAAAAATACTGTACCACGCCCCTCTCCTTTCGTCGATTTTGTAATTTTCTTCTGAAACATGCAATGTTGGGCTAATGTCGTCAGCTGACGACCTCTTTTAATTAGATTAGAGCAGGTGTGCTTCTGCTTTTTTCAAGCGTTATTTTACCCCCCCCCCCCCAAAAAGAACCCCCACTGAAAGTCTTTTTTCGATGGTATTGTTGGCGAACATGTGTTTAAAAAAATTGTCGTGTTATGTAATCGTAAACTTTGTTTTAATTTCGAATTATAAATCGTTCTGAGCCTTCGCATTTCCGTCTACAATTATCATTTTAAAAATGCATGCCGTGCTCAGAAATGTATCTTGCGAATGTTCTGACCCGGTGTTATTTCTGTGAGTTTCAGTTTTCTCGGACCTTCTTGCACATGCTGTTTTCCTTCTCTCATGTTGATCAAATGTTCCGTAGGTTTCGAAATAGGAGGAATTCCGTTGGCGAATCCCGCATTATACATTGTCTTGATCCCTTCCGGAATGAACCATAATCCCTGAGCGAGCTGGCATCGTTCTATTCCAACTCAGTAGGGGTTCCAGCTGGGGTGGAAAACGCATGAATGGGGTATAGAGCATGAAATGTAACACAGCACAACGGTATCTCGACTGTGTACAATCTACTTCTGCACCAAAGAGTGTAACACAGGAGTTTGATTATAAATGTGGAAGGTAATCTATGATGTTTTCCCTGAACTTTCTTTCGAATCAGTCCAACTGTGTTTTCTGTGACATAACATGGGTTTGCGGATGCTTCGTTCACCCTCGTGTTCATTATTGACGGAGCCAGAAGAAGATGACGACGAACTAAAAAAAAAAAAAACTCCTGGAAATTTTTTGAATTTGATAATGTTCACTCATTAATGTTCACCCTGGCTTGAAGATAAAGCGGGAACTGCAGTAGTTATGTCGTGATTATTTTATCCTGGTTCAATTTTAACCCGTTTTTATTAACTCGCTTTCTTGTCTGTTTATTTTTGAAAACGTGGTTTTTTAGATTAATTTTTTAATCTACTAAATTTTTTTTTACACCAATGCTTGGAATCTCCTGGAGTGATAAAGGGGACATTCTGTGTCCCAAGTTAGCGATATTAATTTTGATTGTGAGACATTTATGCAGAATTTACGGAAAAATTTTCCCAAGAAAAAAAGTGGTACAAGGAAAATAATGTGTGAGCTGGAATTGTTCGACTCTTGGCGATGAATACTGTATTTGCCGAACTGCTTCTGGAAGTCAGACACATAATTCCCACCATCTTCTATTTGTCTCGTCTTTTATTTTTATTTTTATTTTGTTGCTGTCCTCAATGGAACCCATCCGCCCCAGGCCAGTCGAGCGAGGATCCTTGGAAGATATTCTGTTTAGAGGAAAACAGCCCTGTCGTGTTTTCCTCGGCCGGGGATGACGGATGAAATTCCTGTCCATTATGAGGTATTTCCCGAGGCGATGGGACGTATTGCAATGTCGGCTCTGTCACCGATGAAAATTCCGAATATTTCTTCCCTCCTCAACGTAAACCTCTGACGGATTTGGTTCCCCGAAAGAAAATATTACATTTCATCGTCAGTACTTTCTATGCTGGTGCGACAGTGTTTTTTTTTCTCCTCTGGAATTTTATGGCTATATTTGCTATTGAACAGCAACTCGTCTATGGGAAATGCGCTGTGAAAAGCCCCGTATTTCATCGAATTCGGTAGTTGAAATCACATTGATGCCTCGTAAAATGAACCTAACGAACAACTGAAAGTCCTCATAACGAAGCGAAATTGAGGCAAGGTGCCTTGCTGCGACAAAAGGAGAACGAAGAGGGAGGTGTTCTCAATTTGTTGAGGGTCTCTGTAATTTTTTTGTTATTTTATGCGTCAGAAAGGATTCTTTTTTCTTCATTTGGTCGTGAATTGCAGTAAGATTGAATATTGGATTTTTTGTTTTACTCAAATGGTACATTTTTCTATCAGAAAAGCGTGAAAACTAAACAATAAAGGGATTCGGATTGTTGATCGAAGCATCGCTGTACAAATGATAATGTTGATTCCCCCCGTGATGATGGCATAGGAATAAAAAGTCCGAATACGAGTGAATTGAATGAAAACTGTCTGCTTTTGCAAAAGTATTCGTGATGCTAGAGAAGGAATGAGATGACTTGAGTTATGGACGAAATGTGCAGCACCTTTACCGGAGACTGTACTGTACTTGGTTCTCTCCGGAACTTCGTTCACCGTTACAAAAAACTGAGGAGTAATCCAATTTCCACCGCCATCCCCTCACTTACGGAACAAGCCGATGCAGTTTCTCCTTCCAGAAGTTTATTCAATTTAGAAACATATGTCATGATAAAAACCAGTCTGCAAATTTAGTGAGTTTAGAATGCGATTTGGAAGTTTTTGGTTCTCATTAGACGCGCGAGGATTTTCCTTATACGCCTTGACGAGAATTAAGTACAGGTGGACTCTCTCTCTACGACGATATTCAAGGGATCAGAAAAAAATGGTCATGTAGGGAGAATTTTCTTATACCGAGCATATCGTTGTGTACAAGATTTTTGAAGAGAGAGAGAGAGATAACCCACTTTTTGATTGACAGCGAGGAAAATTTCGTTTACAGAAGCTGCAATTTTAAAGTTACCTAATAAGCATTCAAATTTTGAAATGTTGTTTTGATACCAGGTCTTTTCTGAACATGGCTTTCAATATGTATTTGCTATATTGTATTGTACACTTACTCGTTTGAGCTTAGCTTTCTACGTCTTTCTGCGTCCGGTTTTTTTTTCTTTCTTCAATGAAACTCGCCGGATCATGCATTTTTGAAAATAAATCGCTTCAATGTGTTCCGTTTTGAAACTTTTAATGTGGAATTTTATTTTAATTCGAATTGTACTGCACACTGGATGATGCTGCGTGTTGAAATGTCACGGGTAACGATTCCACATCATTCGTCAACTTGATCCTGTTGAGAAAAATCCTATTTTATCTGTGAAACCCTGAAGCAGAAGGTCTAAATATATTTTTTGTTCGAGCTGCTTTCAACTCAGAGAGCTTTTGGCGCACTGTTTGTTGTTTTTATTTTGTGTGTGCCAAATTCAACCAATTAATGCACCGGATTTCAATATTGGATTCAGGATGCAGAAGTTTGAATATTTTTATTTTTTTAAAAAATCGTTCCTCGTCTCTTTTTTTTGCAGTCCACGCTGTCACAACCGACATCGACGATGGCTGCGTCGGGCCCGAAGGCGACCAGCAGCGGCGGGAACCTGACGCCATACTACAACGACGAAGAGGCGTCCCGGCCGCGGTCCGGCTCCGATGGGCCATCCGCCCATCGGAGCGTGACTGTGAGTCATCACCCGCACGGCCACGGGCCACCTTCGGGCGCCTACCGGTCCCCGGTGGCCAAGATGTTTGATTCCGTGTTTGGCAGTGGCCGGAACCGGTCCAACTCCCTGGCTGCATCGACTGCCAACGAGGATCACAGACGCAAGATTGTTGTTCAGGTGAGTCCTGTTTCCTGCATTCTGCGGTCTCGCGTTCTTTTTTTTTTTTCCGGAGCACTGGGTTTGGAAGAGAGGAAAAAAAACAGCAGCGTTTCCTATATACAATTCCTTGAAACCTTCGAAAAAATAACGATGAATATTTGTCGCAGGAGGTGTTCTTAGGCGGTATTTTTTTCTTGTTGTGATCCTTTTGGCGACTGAGAGCGCCGCATGAAAAATGAAAGACCTTGCAAGTTTTTCGTACAATACATCGGGTAGAAAACTAGCAAATGAAAAAATTTGAAGAAAGAGCTGATATAAATAATTTCCAAGTTGACGTTTACCGAACGGGGATATATTTTACGTATGATTATCTTCTGAGGCGTTGTTAGCGTTGGTATCGTTATTATATTTGTTTAAAAAAATATTCGATCCTGTCAATTATTCAGATACCGAAATTGCAGACCCAACCCTCAGTTTACCATTTCTGTATCATTGTATTCATTTTCGTCGTGTCCCGGATTGCTCGTTTTACAAAAGATGGGGTTTTAAGGAAAAAGTCCTCTAAGAGGCCTCAACAAAGATGCTTTCAATTGCCTTCGTCCAATTATTTTTTTTTTATGCAGCGAAATTCGTGCTCTGACCTTTCCAGTACGAATGTATGTCCAAAATTTATCCAAAAGCCCGAATATTGCATCGATTCAAATCAGTCGCCGTATGATGCTTGGAATTTGTAGCGTCTTACGAAAACCCCTGTAATTCTGGAATCAAGATCCATTCGAAAGTTTGTCGAGTTCACAATATGCTTTGTGCACATCTTGTCGTGCATTTCTGGATCTGCTTCTCTTCTAACAGGAGTCGACTATCGTCATTTTGTCAAGTACTGTATCTATAAAAGTAGAGCCTGTCCTAGTTCAGACTTGCATAACCTGCCTGCGAAGATTTCCATTATCCAGGTAGATGTCGCGCAATGGGGAAAACTTAGAATTAGATCGTGCCCATTTCGGGGGGCGCCCGTTGCCGTTCTTTATCATGATGGAGTGTTCTGTCTACTGTCGTTTGTTGTTGTTGTTGCTAATTGTGATCCGAGCGTTATTTGTGTCATCAAACTACATTTCAACTTTCATTATTTTTCAACTTTCAATCAACGGCAATGCGAACCTCTTATTTACGTTGCTCTGTAGGATGTTTCCTGAGCATTGAATCAGTTGTGATGTGAAGTATCCTGCAAGGTTTATTTCTTTATTGACGGATGTACCGATAAAGTGATGCAGTTGGAAATTCGTATGACTGCAACAGAAAGAAACGCAGTGACAAGTAACTGGAAGAATAATGTTATGCATTAATTAACTTTATCTCTGAGAATCTTTAAAAACGCTATTGAGTTATTTTTTGTCGTGTTGAATTACTTGAATATGAAGGTTAAGTGCGAGCTTGCCTCTGACCAGATATTCTGTGAAGAATATCAAGTTTAAAATAAATTTGAACTCGTAGCTTACCATAGTACATGTAGGAAACAATTCCCACGTCCTACAAGACGCAAGGTTACCGAAGGAAATTTGATGCACACAAAAGTGCGCATCACGTGATCACCGGGAATTCTGGTGATCACGTGATAATCAGCACAGCACTCTCTTTTCCCCACCCGGTTTGAATGGTGCAATCCTCTTCCTCCTGCTACCCTTTTTTTCCTCTGATCTAAACAGTCTCTCAGATACTCTCATTGCAGTAAGATGTCTAAAGAATTGCTGTCTGTTAAAATATTGGAATATTTTGTGATTGATACTTTTTCATGTGAAATACATTTATTCTTGTCTTTTGGGATTCTACTGAGAATCCCCTGCCCTGTTCCCGGGCGGATTGTTTGTTCTCATTTATTTATTGATTCAATATTCATTCTTTGTGGGCTTCTGCCCTACAG
>CAJPEX010001113.1:0-67362 GCA_905338405.1 Notodromas monacha
TATTGAAGAAACTACGAGCTTCGATAAATTACGCAGAACGATGTGTATATTTAAATGAAGCACGTATTTTCTTCCTAGCAGAAGAAAATTTAAAACCTTTTTTGAAGCTCGGGAAAAAGCGGAAACTTATGGATATTGACAAAAATGCGCGATTGTATCCCATCGTGCGCCAAACCGTCCCAGCGTTGTCTCAACTTGTTATCTGGACTAGACCGGCTAAAGGAGCGCGAGAACATTTAAAAAACAAGACAGTTCTGGTCTTAAAAAATTATTGTGGCAACATAATAGTTGCCAGAAGTCTGTCTGCTCCCGTCGAAGGAAAATATCCGGTATTATGCCAAAATCTAGGAGACAAAGACGTTGAAGTTAGTCCGCGATTGACACTCGCTATGGGAACCTGTGACTCTTGGTACTTACCACCCAACCAGGACAATTATGGAATTTCAGTGAATAATCTTGCCTCGCAGGATAAAAAAGCGAGCCAGGAATTAATTCATGGAAAACTGGAAGAGAAGGATTTAAAACAACTTGTCGAGGAAAATATTAAAACATCAGAATGTCCTCCCCATTTAATTCATAAATTGCGGAACCTTTTGTTTAAATACAAGAACGTTCTAGCTAAAAAATCAGATCATCTAGGTCTGTGTGAATTATATGAGGCCGATATTCCCCTTGACACGCAAAGTCCAATTTATACGCGACAATATCCTCAGCCATTCGAGATGAGAAAATTGGCTACCAAATATACAGAGGATCTTCTGAACCAAGAAGTAGTGCGTCCCTCCACCTCCCCTTACAACAGTCCTACGCTGATGGTGCGAAAAAAGGACGGAGGGTGGAGAATGGTCGTCGATTTTAGACGGTTAAATGACCATGTTATCACGGATCCTCACCCCTTACCAAGAATCAGTCAGATTTTTGAGGAATTGGGTAATTGCAAATATTTTAAAAAAAGGACGGAGGGTGGAGAATGGTCGTCGATTTTAGACGGTTAAATGACCATGTTATCACGGATCCTCACCCCTTACCAAGAATCAGTCAGATTTTTGAGGAATTGGGTAACTGCAAATATTTTACAGCATTGGATTTGCTTCATGGGTTTTATAATTTAAAGATTCGAGAGGAAGAGAGGCATAAAACAGCCTTCTCGACCCCAATGGGTCATTACGAATTTATTCGTTTACCTATGGGGTTAAAAAACAGCCCTTCAATATTCCAACGATTAATGCATCTGGTTTTGGATGGTTGTCTGGGAATTTATGCGTATATATATATCGATGATATTGTTATATATTCACGCGATGCAGATAAACATCTACAACATCTAGATGATATACTGAAGAGATTAGATAAGGCTGGTTTAAAAGTAAAGTTTTCGAAATGTCAATTGTTTAGAACAATATCGATGATATCGTTATATACTCACGCGACGCAGATAAACATCTACAACATCTAGATGATATACTGAAGAGATTAGATAAGGCTGGTTTAAAAGTAAAATTTTCGAAATGTCAATTGTTTAGAACTCAAATAGAATATCTTGGATTTTTTATCAGTGAGGAAGGGATCCGTGTTAATCCAATTAAAATCGAGGCGATCAAGAATTTCCCCATACCTAAAGACGTAAAGGGCATTCAAGCCTTTTTGGGACTCGTTGGATATTTCCGATCATATATCCAAAATTTCGCTTTAAAAGCAAAGCCTTTGTATATGCTACTGCGGAAGGATACCCCTTTTAAGTGGACAAAAGAACAACAGAATGCAGTAGAGCTGTTAAAAGCTTGCTTAATGAAAGCACCGATTTTATCTTACCCTGATTTCGATCACGAATTCATATTGACAACTGATGCATCAGCAATTGCAATAGGTGCTGTCCTGACCCAGAAACCAGGTAAGAAAGAGATACTAATTGGATGTACCTCTAGAACGCTTAATGATGCAGAATCGCGTTATTCGAACACTGATCGCGAACTTTTAGCAGTGTATTATGGGGTACAGCAATTTAGATCATATCTATGGGGGCATAAATTTGTGATCAGAACTGATCATATCGCGATCCCTTATTTAAGCAGGCAACGTCAAAGTGATAGCANNNNTAGGACAAGAAGACTTATTTACCAGCATCGTAAGTCTTATAGAAGATTTGCGAACCGCAAATAACGATACTGTAGGATTCTGGATGAGATTGATAACTTTAGGATCTGAATTCAGCCACATTGTGGATATTGAATCTTTTCTTATACATGATATCGAGGCCATCATGAAATATCAATTTCCCACTTATCTTTATAATTATGATACAGTGCATGCTGCTATAGCTACTATATTAACTACAGAACATAGAGAAAGACTTATTTACCAGCATCGTAAGTCTTATAGAAGATTTGCGAACCGCAAATAACGATACTGTAGGATTCTGGATGAGATTGATAACTTTAGGATCTGAATTCAGCCACATTGTGGATATTGAATCCTTTCTTATACATGATATCGAGGCTATCATGAAATATCAATTTCCCACTTATCTCTATAACTATGATACAGTGCATGCTGCTATAGCTACTATATTAACTACAGAACATAGAGCCTCTTTAATTGGATCTTCTGCCGCAGAAATGATGGCAATAATCCAGTCAAACCCCTTAACAACTAGTAATTTTATTGGATGTTCTGCACCATCCGAACAAAAGTTAGGTCCTTGCAAAATACATATAATAACAATTGTTCCAATAATAAGACCCGCAGAAAAATATGGTTTATTCCGTGTGCATGTCATGCCTATCGCAAAAGAAACGTATCTTGGGACTCCAAAATGGTATCAAGCCAGAATCCCGCATGCTTATATGTTGCAACAAGGAACAAATTTGTATGGAATAAATAATAATGAATTACCCAGTTGTCTCAGAAGTATAGGGTACACTGGATGCCGCATATGCAGATGGGAACACACGCCTACTGTAAAAGCAGTGAATTGTTTACAAAACGTCCAGAGAGGATCAAACGAGGAAGAGATTAAAAACTCTTGTGAAATGATGGAGATAGAAGCTCCAAAGGACAAGGTCGTACAACTCGATCAAGACGAGTTCGCTTATGTAGACGCGGACAAGGGAAGAGTCACACAATATTGTGCTGGCTCTGATGACGACAAAATACCAGCCACAGAAAACTCGTATGTATTACCCTACTCAGGTATACTTCAATTTAAACCAAATTGTCGTTATACTATGGTCAATGGACCATTTAAAACACTTATACCTAAACTAGATCGTGTGGAAATAAATGCAGTGGAAGAAGTATTACCCCCAGACGTTAAAAGAAAAATAAATGAAGATATCAGTGATCTCCAGATACATTTTAGAGACCACGGATATATTTACTTAATTGTCTCAATTACTCTTCTTGTAATTATCCTTTCATGTATCATGTATCTATGTTATGCAAAAATTAGATACATTATACGCAGAAGAAGACAAAGGGACATGAGTGCCCTGGAGATATATTTACTTAATTGTCTCAATTACTCTTCTTGTAATTATCCTTTCATGTATAATGTATCTATGTTATGCAAAAATTAGATACATTATACGCAGAAGAAGACAAAGGGACATGAGTGCCCTGGAGAATACTACAATAGAATTGTTACCCTCGAGAATGGCCCCTGATGTGCCTCAATATCCCCGTTTACAATTGAATCCCAGAACCGGGATTATGACGATAAAATAAAAAAGTAAAGAACCAAAATTTGAACAAGCAACGCAATTTTATTTTGGCATGAAAAATTAACAACGAATGCCACAAAAAATAAAGCCAGCGACGAAAAATTGCACTAATTGACGAGTCCTTTTGACGAAGCGGTTTGATTTCCGTTGGAGACGATCCGTGCTAACCCATTGAATGTCCTAACACGTTGATTCTTCTGTGTTTGGTTCTTGAGTTGTTGTAGACAACGGAACTTCTTGCAGCTCTTGATATTCTGTAAATATAGAATGCATTAGAATATTGTATAGAAAAAATATTTCCTGAAACTCACTCAAAAGTTTAATTCGCAAAGGACGGACAGAAGCAAAAGTTTGACTTCTTTCAGCCATTTCTAAAGCCTCACCAAACGAAACTGGCTGAACACCAGCGGCAATGATTTCTGAGTCATCAAAAAATGGATTAACCATTCTTACAGCATCCTCAACCAAAGTGGACAGTGCTCTAGTCTGATCAACAAACAAAAATGTCATTCAAGAAAAATTTCTAAAAAAGATCCAACAGGACTTACAGGCTTGTATTTCATGTAGACCAGAATCGAAAGGATGATGAGAAGCAAGAAAGCGAAAATGCTCATGCCAATCAATAAATAAAAAAGCCAGGAATGTTTTGGTAACCCAAAAGAGTTACTGGATTTTCCTAGTTTTTCCATAGGCAATCTCATCTCTACTTCCAAAGGAATGTCATCAACACGACCGGGAATGAAAATCTTGGATGGAACAGTTGTCCGCTCAGAAGACGAAGAAATGGAAGTCTCCGTACTGAACTCCAAAACAACCGAAGATTCGATTGTTGTGGAATCCGGTGCAAAGGTTGTAGTTACAGATTCTAGAAACAAGAAAAAGAAATATTTCTAGTTTTAAACAAGTAAATTAAAACTACTGATGACTTACTCCTTGTGGATGAAGAAGAAATAACAGTACTGGTACTTGTGCTAGTAACAGTATTTCTCTCCATGCCCTGACAAAGCCACAAGGGATTGATGACAGATCGCAGATATTCTGTCATTGTTCCTCTGCACCAAGTTTGAGTTGTTAAAGATACTTTCTGAAAGGTTTCAATACTAAGAATTACTGTTTCTACATTCCATAGGAAAACAAACCAACCTTCAGATGACGTATGGCAACACATTTCAAATCCAGGACACGACCAACGAAGATCACCTCGTCGTCGTAGTACGAAGAATGCCTTGCTTCACAAACATCTTCGCAATAATACTTTTGGCCAACATTTACGCAATTGTCATCAAACGCGAAAACAACGCAGGCCAAAAGCAGAAATCTCGCAAAACAAAACATTTTTGTTGATTAACTTGTGCGTTGACTTACTGATTGGAAACTTTTTATTTTATTTTTCGCGAAAATATTAATAGAAGACTAAAAAGCACGAATTTGTTTGGAAATGTTGTCTGAAAAGGATTAAGGGAATGTAAAATTCAATATTTGACAATTCTCAATAGGACATAAAGAAGTCCCTGTCAAAATTGAATCACCAGAAAAAATTACAGAACCGACCGATTGGTTCTATGAAGGGAACTGAACTGTACTCTACGAGGCAGGTTCCTACATATGGATAATTCTTCGACTGTTTACAGTCAAGTAGATCTGTATGAATTCCTGCACACCTCAAATGAGGGTGACGAAGGAATCTGGTGCAAAAACATGCCTTGGCATGAGAGAAAATAAGAGGACTTATTTTTTTTTATTGTCCGCGGAGAATTTGTCATCGATAACTTTATTGCGTTCCCTTTTCATCCCCTTTCACCTAGCAGACGACGCTCCGAATAAAGTCACGTCGTCTGTCTCACGGTTCCGCCACGTGATCTCCCGCGAGTCACGCGCCACAAGGTTACGCAACCTCACCTAGAATGAGGTCAGATCCGGGTCTGACCATTCTTGCCCAACTTTACTTGACTGAATCTATATAGCCGCCTGTTCTCTGTTGATCGCGCGCTCATTGCTGTCTGGACTCTTGTTCTAAACGTACTTGCTGTTGAACACGAAATAAAGCTGTAATACATTTTGTACTTGAGGAGTTTATTGAATTACCAAACCCGGCAACAGGAATAAGAAAATCTCCTCACAATAAATTGTCTGAGTTGGTTAAGTTAAGGACTTGCGACGGTAAGTCATACAATCAAAGGTTTAGAGACGTTTAAGCTGAATGATTGTAAACCATCAAACCGAATCTATATAGCCGCCTGTTCTCTGTTGATCGCGTGCTCATTGCTGTCTGGACTCTTGTTCTAAACGTACTTGCTGTTGAACACGAAATAAAGCTGTAATACATTTTGTACTTGAGGAGTTTATTGAATTACTGAACCCGGCAACAGGAATAAGAAAATCTCCTCACAATAAATTGTCTGAGTTGGTTAAGTTAAGGCTTGCGACGGTAAGTCATACAATCAAAAGGTTTAGAGACGTTTAAGCTGAGAGGTTGTAAACCATCATTTTAACTAATTTAGACAACAATGCAAAGTTCAGGAACACTCGGATTTAGAAAAAAGATCCTTTTTTTTAGATACTTTCTATTCATTCAATTCAAAAGTTTCCATTGCTTTTTCTTACTCAATGTCCCGTCTCAACTTGTGTAATTTTTTTTTTTCCCAGCCGCTTTTGAGCCGACGACTGGAGCACGAGCGATGCCGGAAGCTCCTGAAGGAAGTGTGGCATCGGGAAGTGAAGCGGATGCAAGAGGCCGTGTCCAGTATGCGGAAGGCCAAGACGGCGTACCACCAGCGTCTGGATGAGTATCAAAAGTCGCCGCTGGGCTCACGCCATTCCCGAGGCACGTCCAGTGCGAGCGCCAGTGACGTCGACCCGGACTTCAAGTCGTCGGACCAGCGACGGAAGACCAAGAGCGAGGAGGATGTGCATCAAAAGGCATGTTGCTAACGAATGGTTCAGATGCGATGTGATGTGATTTGATGTGTGATTTGAAGAGATGAAGAGTTACGGGACGAAACTCGTACAGCGACAATGACTGGCATTCTTGTCCCTTTTTTTTGGTCTACGATTTTCGAATTTTTTTACTGATGGGTGAGGGGAATGAACGAGGCTAGGAAAACGTTTTCTCCTCAATTTTTATTGCACTCATTGGCAAGGTTTAAACGCGAGAAGTTAATTTTTTTATCATTGAAAGGTTTGTATTTTTATGGCTGTGAAAATATTTTATTTGCAGGTTTATTACTTTAGAATATTGAGCACACAGTGAGACCCTGAGATGCGGATGTAATTGGTACATCAAGAGTGTCCCTAAGTTGAGTCTAATTTTCCCTTAGACTTACATTATATTTTTTTAATTGGTTTTATGTACAAATTACTCACCATAATTCCATGAAAATAAATGTTTTCTCCCAATTTAAATCTGATTCAATCAATATTTTTCAACACAATATGGACATTTGGGGAATGGAATACTGATACCTCTGTACAGTACATGGAAATGGCATTCTCTGTAAAAATAACATTCAATAGAACAAAGAAAGAAGGAAGTCCCTCTATGCTGGAGGTAATTTTTTTAATTAGCTAAATGGATGTTAAATTGGTGAGAGAAATGCCCAAGAACTTTTCTGACATCAATTTTAGGGTTGGAAATATCTTTTTCTTGTAATTTTGCCTGAAATAATGTATTTGCAATTTCATCTCAAAATGTCCCTATGTTGAGTCAGTGTCCTCATGTTGGGCCTTTTTTATGGGAAAATAGTGTCCCTATGTCCCTGCAGACAATTGAGTGAATTGTCTGCAGGTCAAGGTGTCCTCATGTGGGGGTCTCACTGTAATACAATATTCTTTTCACCATTTCAGTATTATGTAATCAAGTATTCATAAACTTGCCAAGCAAGTGAGGCATTGGTTGAATACAAAATCAATTTTATATATTAATAACTGAAAAAATGAGAGTACTTCTCTTCTGAAATTTAAAAAAGGATGGACACAATATTTGAATAAGAGTTGTGGTGTCTTTCAAACAACATATTGCCTGGTTGATCTTGGAATCAAACATCGGCAGAAAATATGTTTCTTGCCTCATCTGTTCTAGCAAGAATTGGAAAATCGTGAGAGAAGGAAAATTATTCCACTTGTCGCTGTGCGAGTTTGCTGGGAATTGTCGAGATGTACACGCTGATTAAGGGAATGCTGAAGGGACGCTGGTGCCTCGTTTGAAAGACTTGATTCGATAAGAAATCTTACAGTATGTCCACGAAGCTTGAATGTAACTTTACGTGAAATGCTGTGCCTAATTTGTTTCATACCCAGCTACCCTCTCTAAAAATATAATTAATTGAATAATCATATGTCAGCAGATGATGCGACAAAGTTGTTTCATTCAGTCAATGAAAATTTTTTAAATTTAGGTGGCAATGAAAACGTTGGCGATTCTTGATCTATGGCTTTGACATGTTTTACACATACTGTAAACGGTTGTGATTTACTGTACATTCCTAATATTTATACTGAATGGCGAAATTACGTGAAATTAATTACTTTTTTCGTGCAATCGAACGCGATTATTCTTCTCCGCAAGAATTTATCGAATCACGAGTAATTCTGTCAGAAGGTCGAAGTCCGCTTTTGGTCGCACATTTCCTGTGAGAATCTCATTCCATTGCTTTCGAGATTATGTAATTGTTTTGGTAAATGACGCTTGTATAGTGTAATCATAATTATCTAAATTATGCATTTTATTTTTAATATCGTTTACTATTTATATATGCTGTGTACAGTTGCTTGAAGCGGAGTTGAATCATAAAGCCCTCGTGGAGAACGCGAACGAACAGCACACAGCGTTGCTGAAAACGAAGGCCCAGGTGTTGCAGCAGATTCATGAGCTGATTATCCAATGTGACCAGACGATGAAAACCGTGACAGTCAACTACTTTCAGCTTCAGCACTCAGTCACGGCTCCGTCGCCAATTCAGGTGAATCAGTGCATCCGTTTCGAAGCTATATTGAGTGTTGATTCAGCTGGTGCTTCTGTAAACATACGAGTGCAAGTACAATACTGCGTACTACTATAATTTTTTTGTGGAAAGTTATTGTCGAATAAATGCCGTATTTACTCGAGTGCCACCACGCGCACCTTTTTCTCAAAGTTGAGAGTGGGGAAAAAGGGGATGTGCCTCATGTATGGGTATACATTTTTAAAAAGGTTGCTGATAGAAACAAGCTTAAGATAGATCTACAAGTACTGGAATTCAATGAAGAGACCCTCTCTGAAATCTTAAAGGATCAAGATGAACTGTTGGCTTTATATGATTTCTCATCAAAGATCCTGTGTAATTTGTTCATTCAACTAAACCTCATACAGAAACAAGCTGAAGACCACATTGAGTGGATTTGGGTTGGGTGGGAAGGGGGTTTGGTTGTGGGAATCTTGATTGAACCTTGTGAACTCTGAAAAGCGGCAAATAACGTGTTCTGTTCATTCATTCATAGAAAGGTTTTCAAAGTTTAGATTTGCATTATACTTGATTCTAAAGTGACAATTTGGATCCATTTAAACAAAAAAACTATTTTTAATGGGAAAAATCTAAAATTAGTTCTAAAATTCATAAAATCTAAAATTCATAAAATCTAAAATTCATGTCAAAATTCACATTTTGGTCTTCTTAGGTTTGAAATATTCAAATTTTAGAGTCACTAAAATTGGTGTTCATGCTTTGATCTGGATTACAATTTTATAAGAAAATTTAACCCTCATGCGTGTGTTACTTGAGTAAATACTGTTACAATAAATTCTGAATAGGATGGGTTTTGAGTTATTTTCTAATTAAATGAATGATTGTTTTTGGGGTCTGGATAACTGTCTATGGCAGTAACAACTGAATTAAGGTTTTGAGCAATTCCTTTAAAGGCGGTATTCACAACTTTTTCTGATCCACTGCTGTTCAAGATAAAGGTGAATTTTTTCCTTGTTGAGCTACCCTGTAACCCTAAAAATCATTGTATTTTTCGTGTCCGTCCGTCTTTCCTTTCGAAGCTCATTTGAGAGAGCGTGTTAAATTTATTTATTTTTTCAAATATCTTCAGCCTGAGGAAAGATTTTGTTTGTTGAAAAAACGTGGGCATTGTGGCGTTGAAGCTATTATGTCATTCAAATAATTGTCTCACGTGGTTGTATATATATATATATATATATATATATATACAGTATTTATTTTTTTCAGTTCCAAACATTGTGCGAAAGCAGCCGACTTTACGAGCCAGGATCCCAGTATTTGGAATTCGTCAAACGTCTCCCCGGGGCGCTGAACCCCGAAGGTGTGGAAGGGGAACCGCAGAAATCGTTCACCCCGTCTTGGTTGGAGACATACTTGGAAGATTGTCCTGGCCCAGCCAGTGAACAAGAAGGCAATATCCAGTTTTCCCAATTGTCCAGGGACCGGAAATCCATGGACTCTCAAGCATCAAGTGATGGATCGTTAAATCCCATCCCGTCTGGTAAAAAAAAAAAAACGTTCGCCTGAAAATTTTGAATGAGCTACAGTTTTTAGTATTTTTGCTATGAATGCGTGTAGATCTGCGATTTTTTTTTCCGCTGGTCCCTTGAAGATCGACTCAAAGAGCGTTTTACTGTACAGTACTTTTATGTCGTCACAATTTTCGGGAATATTTTGTCATGTGTTTATGCAGCAGTGGTGCCCAATTCAAAAGTGGTGGTGGGCCACATAGCATGGAAAGAGTCTTTGAGGGAAAGACACAATGTTTTTTTTGCTTCAATGCATGCTGCAATGCCGTGAAAATAGTCAAATTAAGTTTGCATTCCCTGCTTTTGAGTAAATATTTTGTCTGTGGGTAAGATTGGTTTGCCAAGCAGAGGGAAAACGCCCATACATAAAAAACGGATCCATTTATGAAACATCTAAAAAAAAATTTTTTTTTAGTGTTAACCTCTTAATAGCGGGCATAGAATCAGAATACAGGTTGGAAAACCTTAGTTGCACCATCTTTGTTTAATTTTTCTATGTTCTGGCCAGAGTGAGCATCCGTGTCAAAGAAGTTATATGATATCCTTAAATTATTCAGAATTTTAGAATTTTTTTTTTCTTGCAATGATATTTTAGATAGAGTTGGGACAAACACAGGAGATATTCAATGGATTTCCCCAGAATTTCTTTAAATTTGCATTTGAGCATTGAATTTTTCTGCTGGTTCTGAAGCAGTGTTCTCCTACCTGTGGTGTATGTCATGGGTCCATTGGATCCCAGACAAACAAATTGAATTGTGCAGCCATCAGAATGCAAGTTTTGAATAAGAACTCAAACTCTTTTCAGAGGAGTTCATTCTTATTGCCCAGATCATCAATTGGCTGTTAATTAAATGGTTGTAATGGCAGAGTCAATTGTAAGATTGGTTGGTTAGCTCAGAATAATGAATGAGGTAATTAAAGTTAAAAGGCCCTTCAACACTAGGTTCTCACTTCTCCTCTCAAATAGGAATGCAGACTTTTATACCCAGGTACTCAGACTGGGTCAGGAAGAAATCAGGTGATTTCTTCCTGGCTCATGATTGGCCAATTTTGATGAAATCAAGGAAGTGATGACCCCTTCTTGTCCTTGAGTGAGGCTCAGTGAGTCTTGCAAAAATGGGATTTTGGCAAGGGTCACTGGCCTCAAGATCCAACAAGTTTTCTGGACAGGTTTTGGCCAGATGCAGGAGCTTTGCTGTTTCAGTACGCAACAGTCCGCAGATTTTTTGCCAGTCTGTTGGAAATTATTTTCACCATGATAAATTTTTCTAGAGTAGCAGTGAAGCCCTGTTGTCCTTATCTGAAATCTTGGAAAAACAGTGGTAGTTGACATTATCTGATGAAAAATAAAAGTTGGCTTTTCTCATAATAATGATCTTTTTCAAATTTTCACCTGTTGAAATTAATTATTTTAATTTTTCATTCTTCACACCCACCTTCCTAATTTTTTGAAGATATTCCAATATAGCTGCTTCATATTGGTTCTCCATGTGATTTTTGCAGAAAAGCAGAAACGTTTTAAATACCTTTCATGAAGTCTTTCAAGTGTAACTTTTTGAGTCTAAAAAAAATAAACTTTGCTGGTCTGCAGGACATTTTTTGGAAAATCACCATCCTGCAAATATCTTTAGGGAATTTTAGTCGTCCGCGGGACCAAAAGGGTTGGGGAACTCTGCTAAAGCATCGATGTGGGTGCTGGTGGCTATTGTGGGGTGACTGTCAAGGGCTGGACAGGATAGTGCTCCACGGGCCATATTTTGAGCATAAACTCTCGTTGTTTGTATCAACCCAACAAAGATCTCTAATTTAAATTATGTTAATACTCTTTAATTTTTAAGTAGTTATTTAATTGAAGATTTTTAAACTTTAAAAAATATTTGATATATGTTGTATCATTATCTCTTCTTAGAGTATTTATTTACATCAATTCAACGCTTGAAAAACCCCCTCATCTTTGAGAACGTGTTTTTTTTTCCTTTTTTGCAGACGGCAAAGGCGCGCGAGCTCGTGCCTGGACGACGACGGGCCACTGCAGTGACACCGACAGCTCCTTGTCGACGAGCAGCCAGAGCACGGGTGCGGGCCGCAGTTACAACGCGTCACCGACGGCGCTTAAAGCTCATGGTGGCAGCAGTCGGGCTGAAGCTGCTTGCAGCGAACCACTCGACAGCTCTGGCAGCTTTGACTCACGTCAGTGACAACTGTCTCTCCCTTTTGTTTTTTTGTTTTTTTACGAATATGTTTTTATTGTGGTTCATCTGCCAGTTTGTGGTCGACGTGACTCTAACATCAGCAGCATGCTATTGATGTTTTTTTCCGATGAGTGTAAGATCGAGATGCAGCGATTATAGTGGTGCTTCCCCCTTTTTTTAATTAAAAAACGTTCAATCCCTCGGAAAATGTGTAAAAGTGGACCCTCTCTACGATGAAATCAGAAGGTCACGACAAAAAAAAATCGCTGTGGAGAGTATTTCGTTGCGGGGGAACCCTTCTGTAACGTGAGGAGCGAACCCTGTGTGGGACCACCAAAAAATTCTGGTACTTTCCTGTTATCTCTGTACCTTCCCTCTGACCAATTTAACCTGACCTTACCTAGCTTCACCTAATTGCCTCCCAAAATCGGTTTCTGCTTTCCTTGGGTTTCTGCTGAAACTGATTTTGAGAGGTGGTTAGATTAAGTTAGGCTAGGTCAGGTTACGTTAATTAAAATATATTTGTGACTAACATAACCTGACCTAACTTAACTTTACCTAACCGCCTCCCAAAATCAGTTTCAGCAGAATGCGGAAAAATAAAATTCACAGGTTCTGGGAGGTCGTCGTGATTATGAACTTGTCCTAAAGATTTGTCTGGATGGGAGTGTGGTCTAGGAATGAGGTATACAGATAACAGGAAAGTACCAAAATTCTTCCTACGCAGAAAATCGTTGTAGAGAGAGTTCACCTGTAATATACTCATAAATCTCGAATCTTCAGTCCATTGGTGAGCCATTGAATGACGGGACGTCGCGTTTTCGAGTCAATTTAGGATGATGATGATTCATCTCAATGTACAGTAGTGCCCTCTGCTGGCCCACAGCGTAATTTCCCTCATGATTGAATTATTGTGAAAAATGTTGCGCAAAAAAAACGTAGTCGCGAGAAAGAAGGACGGAATTGTCAAGCATAAATAATCATGCCTGATCTTTACTGTATTTTAAAATTGGTTTGAAATAATGAACGCTTTTAAACCAAGGAAAAATTTGATAATCAACCAAAGGCATGATAGCGCTTTGTAAAATAACGGTGCCTTGTTTCATCGTTGAGTCAATGCTTCAGTAATTCAAGCACTTGGAGAATTGCGTTAAACAATTGGCATCCCTGAATAAAGGCTGTTGAGAATACAAAGTCCGATTCAAACGTGCATGGTTGTGATATACTGTACATGGAAACACTTGAAATACTTTAGAACTCTGCGAAGACGTTCTTTACGTGTTGAGAATTTTGCATTTGACTCGGCTGTGTTTTCTCAAATATTTTGTCAATCCCACTTATTGTATTAATTTTTTTTTTCGGAGTACCTGTACTGTATAATTCTCGATTTGAAGTACTGTATTGTATTCCTTGGAATAGGTTGCATTTATGTTCTCGTGAAGCCCTGACATTTCATAAAATATTGAATACTTCCGTTGGGAAGGATCATCATCTTGCAAATAAGGACATACTGTATGTCTTTATTTTTTGTGAAACTTTTGAGACAATTTTTTGGAATGGAGAAATTTGGTAAATGACGAAAGGCATTCAATGGTTCTCGTGGATGAGTGAATTAATTTCAGAATTCAATACTGCGAGGGATTTTTGCGCTGTGCTGAAAAATATGCGAATTCCTTTCACAATTAAGTTCCAAGAGCGAAATATTGTTAGAGAAACCCCGACATATATATTTTTTTTCAATTTATCAAATCAAATGAACCACTCATCGATCACAACAAGTGGTGACGAAAGAAGAGAGAAAAAAAAGAATTGTGAATAATGATTGCATCCTCCGAATAGGACAACTGCATTTCGATCGTTCATCCGAGCAAAATTTCCGTTCAACCGGAAATTTTGACTCCTTGAGTTTGATGGCTGTGACTGTCGCGTAAACGTAGCCATGCAGATCTTCGTCAATGAATACATCATCACCGATTTATGGTTCCTCGATAGCCCCGAGCCAACTCGAGACGGTAAATCAACATTCCTCGCTCTCTCCAATTTTCTTCTATTCTTTCCACCAACTTCGCTCCTATATGCCTTTCAAACTTGATTTTTCCTGCTCCGACGGATTAAGAGTGGAACTCCGGTTTTTCTCAGTGCTTATCGTTGCTAATAATTGCTTTCGGCGTATAATAAAAACGCCTGTTCGGACTGAAAAGATGCCGGATATTTGAGGATGGTTTTAATAGCCAAACTCGATTACAGTGAGACCCCAAGATGCTGACTTAATTGGTGCATAAAGAGTTTTCCTTCAGTCGAGGCTCCTTTTTCCTTAGACGTACATCATACAATTTTTAATTAGTGTTTTATGTACAAAATACTCACCATAATTCCATGAAAATAAAAATTGTCTCCGAATTTAAACTGATTCAATCATTATATATCAACAAAATATGGACATTTGGGGAATTGAATACTCATACCTCTGTACAGTACATGGAAATGTTGGCATTCTCTGTAAAAATAACATTCAAGTGAAAAAAGAGAGAAGGAAGTCCCTCTATACTGGAGGTAATTTTTTTCAAATTAGCTAAATGGATTGTGAATTGGTGAGAGAAATGCCCAAGAACTTTTCTTGCATCAATTTTAGGGTTGGAAATATCTGTTTCGTGTAATTTGGCCTGAAACTTATTTGCAATTTAATCAGAAAATGTCCATATGTTGAGTCATTGTCCTCATTTTGGGCCTTTTTTATTAATTTTTTATGGGAAAATAAGTGTCCCTACGTCAAATTGTCCAGATGTCAAGGTGTCCCGCATGTGGGGGTCTCACTGTATTTAACTGCTGTCCCTCTACAGTACTAGGTATTGCAATATTTACAATAAGCACTGAAGTACAGAAGAAGTTGCTGGTACAGTAATTTTAGTCTGGGGTTTGCTATACTGAATTTTTTACACTTTTTCTACTGAAAAAGGAAAATGTATGGGTTTTCTGTTCATTTCATTAAAGCCGCTGATGATTTGGAATTTTTCATGTCCTACAGTTATTGTGAGATCATCGATTGATTGGGAATCGCCGAAATTGTCAAAGATGTAAATTGCCATTGATTATATATGCAGAGATTTTTTGAGTTAGGCTTCATCGGGATGGTTTGGATTTTGTTGTTGGATCAGTTTATTTTCTGAGTTGATCCGGGCTTTGGCCGATTGCAGGAAAATAATTTGAGCTTTCAAATGCAAAATAGCCTGAATTTATAAGAAATTGTTTTTTTTTTTTTAGGAAATAAGGCGTCATTTTTTTGAAGGGTCACTTTTCGGTCGTGGGAATGTTTATAAACCGGAGTTCCGCAGAAAATCCGTTCCTTCAGGCATTAATTTCCGATTCCGATTACGTCTTCGATTTTGTTTCCTCTTCTTTTTCTCTTGGTCAGCAATGGTGAACTTTACATTTAAGATTCGTCACCTAGGTTTTAGCGTGAGAGACACGAGATTTGTTTGCCGATTATTTAGCTCTGCTTTGCATCTTGTTCCTCTTAAAACCCGATTTGCGGAATTTGTGTTGTTCGTAGTTATAAGAAAGCATGTGTGTACTTTGACGTCTGTTTGAGTGTCTTCAATTAATTTCTTTCTTCTTTGAGTGCGTCTCACGAAATTATGGATTTAACGTATTAAAATGAATTCAAACCCTGTCGATCGCATTTTGAGCGTGTTTATTTCGATGAGAACAGCAGGAGTAAATTTTGAACTGGAAAATAACATTATTTGTCATCGCTGCATATATACTGTATCCGTGTTTCGTGGTTCCCGTAGAATCGCTTTGGTTGTGCTGTTTAGTCTGACCTTTTCTCGCTATTTTTGGATCAAAATGCCGTTTTTTTTTTTTTTGCTGCTTTGTTTTGTTTTTTCTATGATGCTTTGCTCGCTCATATATTTTTGGCGGTATTTTCGACTTGCAGAGGTCGAAAACGGCGGTGGAGGTGGACGAGGAAATTCTGGCGAGAAGCAAATGTTTCTCGGTATGTCGAAAGCGGCGGAAACTCATCGCTTCAAGAAGCTGAGGACGCCTTCGAGGTGCCGAGAATGCGATTCCTACGTGTATTTCCAAGGAGCTGAGTGCTGCGAGGTCAGCGTCATTGTTTTGTTTTTTTTGTTGTTTTGTTTTACGATTTCCGGGACTTTCGTGAAGAAAAGCATTCTTTAGCTTCCGGTAGCGTAAGTCCGAATAAGTTCCGAACGCCGTGTGTTATACAGGGTGTGACAAATAATGGGTGCAGTATTTTCGTGCTTGTGCTATACTTTTAATGGACGTGACTCAATGTTGTATACGAGGGTTCTAACGAAAGTTCTCGGAGTAGCAAAGAAAATGGCCTACAGTTGAGCTCAAAATATTTTTTTGTTAGGGAAAACATATTCTTTGGCACACACAAAAATATCAGCCCTGTTTCCAAATTTTTTTTTTTTCGTAATTCACCCTGGCAGAGTTTTGCTTTCCACTCAAAAGATGTGGCGCCCTTTTTTTTTATGTGGCCCAGCTTTCCCTTCAGGATTTTTGAAATCAACTTGGCATTCTTTCTAAGGGTTGCCTCCAGGTCATCCAAGGCGATTCCGCCATTTTCATCAACAGCCGCCAAAGTGACGGCCAATGTGGCGTCTGTGAAGGCGGCTGTTGATGAGAACGGCGGAATTGCCTTGGATGACCTGGAAGCAACCCTTAGAAAGAATACCGAGTTGATTTCAAAAATTCTGAAGGGAAAGCTTGGCCACAACAAAGAAAAGGGCGCCTCATCTTTTGAGTGGAAAGCAAAACTCTGCCAGGGTGAATTTTCTTGTTTCCTTCTGTAGCTGAGAAGTGGATTACAAATTTATCATATTAAGGATTGAAGAGCAAAAGAAAAAATATTTGCATCCACCTCCAATGACGGCAATAAGTGGCCGTAAATCATCTTTTACAAACCAACCCTTGTATAAACTGGAAGATGAATTTGAAAATTTAAAATATTGTTGTAGCTTTAAAAAAAGTCTAAAAGACTTGTGTTTGTGATTCTGTGCAGAACACTGACTTACTTGTATATTTGAAACTTTTCATGTATAAAAGAGGAAAAATTGATGCTCCAAAAATTATTGTCTATTATTTATGTGGCTTGCAAAGACTCTCCACCTGTGCAGTCTTGCCCTTGGACACAAAACTGTATTAATCTGGCCCTTGGCCACCTCTGAGTTTGACAGCATTGCCTTAACTCGTTTTAGGAGTGATTTATTATTAACCAAGTTGTCTTGAGCACTAAACCTGTATGCTGAGACTTCACAGAGGGGTTAATCCGTTCCAATGTCAGTTTGAATGTTGTTTTTCAATTCTTTTGAATAAATGATCAATTGAAGGAAAATATAGCGAAAAATGCAACGAAATAAGGGAAACAGTGTTGAAAACGACAGAAGATAATATATTTTGTGTGTTTCTATAGTGCGGTCTTGCGAGCCACAAGAAGTGTTTGAAGACATTGGCGTTGCGATGTGGACACAAGAGACTTCCTCGGAAAATGACGACATTCGGAGTTGAAATCGGGCATCACATGTCGGAAACGAGCGTTAGCATTCCTCCCCTGATTGCAAAATGCGTCAGCGAAATCGACAAGCGGGGACTCAAAGTCAAGGCGAGTTATTATTGCGAGCCAGATGAGGTGTGAAATGCAGTGAGACCCCCACATGCGGACACCTTGACCTGCAGACAATTTGACGTATAGGAACACTTATTTTACCATAGCAAATTAATTTTAAAAAAAGGCCCAACATGAGGACACTGACTCAACATAGGAACAATTTGTGATAAAAATTACAAATACAGTTTTGTGTCCAAGGGCAAGACTGCACAGGTGGAGAGTCTTTGCAAGCCACATAAATAATAGACAATAATTTTTGGAGCATCAATTTTTCCTCTTTTATACATGAAAAGTTTCAAACACCAACTGTAACCTTGGTGTAACTCATTTATTACAAATGTGACCCTGAGTAATCCTGGTGTGAACACATGATTGGTGCACATTAGGGATATACTGTACATGTGCAACAGAAAAACTTTGCTACACTTCAGGTGCACAGCAGGGTCACTGTGTAGAAATACTGACACATCCCCAATTTCCCCACTCCGGCGTCTTTTCTGCAGGAAGACTTTACTCCGCCTCAATATTACCCATTAAGATAAACTAGATCATGAAGTATAATTCACTCTACAGCCAGGGCAATGTGAAATGAAAGTAACTTCTCTTAAATGTGCAACATATAAATATATTTCATAGACCAAACTTTCTGCAGCAAATAACAGACCTACAATGAATATTGAAGATGTGCTTGGGCACACATTTATAGATTCAAGAGACAGCAGGTGAATGACAGTGCATGAAGTGAGAAAGATGAAAAAGATACAAGCATTTGTGTCACTAAGAGAAATAAATTACTGTATCGGCATATTGGACGCACTTTGTTGAAAAGGCGAATTTTTATAATTTTAAAAGCCCACAGCATTTTATGTTATCACTTTGAACAAAAGCTGAACATTAAAAAGAATTCAAAATTCACCGTGCTGAAGGCAAACGCCGAATTTTTTCGAAGTGATAATGTCATTGGTGGGTTGTATACAAATGGATTTTTAGAATCCTTTTTTTGGATTAAGATCCAGATTTTTTGAAGACTCGTCAAAGATTAATGGGAAGATATTTGTGAAAATCTCATATATTGAATGATGTAGATTTGTAGACAGTAAATAGACATGATTAACGCTTGAAGGATTGTCGTGTAATATTCCAGCCAAGAAGGACGACAGGAAATAGGTGAAAATGCAGTTCTTCGAAACAATTTACATACAAAGGCGTGTATATTTATTTTTGAAAAAGCGCAGGTGAAGCTTATGCAAAAATAAATAACAGCTGCAGTCTGGGAACAGTTTTTAGCAGAAAATTGACGTGCAATTTTCAATTAAAGACCCTTATGCACTTTATTCTTAATGTTCCAAATAACGCAAATTTATGTTTTGAAGTTTAAATCAAATACATAATCATAAATTAAAATTGGTGTACACTGTGTTGAGGTTTTTTTACGTTTTTCTTTGAAAGGATTGTATGACTTTGTCTTCACGTGTACATTCTAGCCAATTTTTTTTGTCAAATGGTGAAGAAAATTGTGTCACTTCGGTCTTGTGTAGTCTAATATACTGCCCTATATAGAGTCGAGATACTCCGGAGTCCAGACAGTTCAGTTGTGTATACTAATCTCCTTAAGCCTCCGCGTATGTGCGATTGATGATCATTGAATCAATTCAACTTGAATGACTTGAGTCAATATTGCCGTACGTCATCAATGATTTTCGCGTTGTGGACATTGAAATTTGAGCAAACGGATGATGAACGAATTGAAACCGACGTGCGTGCGGTTGTTTGATCAGCGTTCTTTGATGCCCTCCACCGACACGCGAGTCAGCTCTGTGTAAATTTGGCAAAGCAAACAGCGAATCAGGTTTCATCAAGGCCTCGAGTGTCGTGGAGATGTATATGCAATAAATATTTTATAGATCTCAATTTGTATATTGCTCAAGAATATATGTTGTCTTTTTGATTTTTTTGCGCAAGGCCGTGCATTTTCTTACTCTTTTTTTTTAAGCGTTTGAATTCGTGGATAATTTTAAACTGCTGTCTTAACAACAGCCTCTTCGATTTTTGATTCATTAAAAGGAGGCGTTGAGCTGATGAATTTAAAAAAAAAATCCTTAACGTGAATCGAAACATGTTGATCTTCTATGAGCTAATCTTTGCTATAGAAAATTGAGGCTTGAGATGAAACGGTATTTTTCTTTTCACCGCCTTGAAGCATTGATTTATCACGGATCTATAAATTTCAAGAACTTGAAAAACGTTTAAATACAGTAGTTTCGAAATACCGTGTAATTTACTCGTGTCTCGTCAATTTTAAACGTCGCAAAAATTGCCAAATACTGGTCGATTTTTCTTTTTAATCATGAAACTCTTTCTTGCGTGGGTTTTATTTTCCGCGTGTGAAATGCCACAAGCATTTTTTAAAGCAGAAATCTAAGATGAAATTTGAAGTGCTTCTCGGAAAATGTAATCCGAAATTTACGAGTATTCCTCGAGCAGAAGTAAACGTCACAATAAATATCGTGGAAGTGATGCTAACCCAACATTTTTCCTATTGTCAAGAAGCGCTTGTATATTCAATAATTCGTGAATTTAATTCTTTTTTGTAGCTGTGTTAAACTGCTCAATAATTTTATGAAATGCGTGCTGAACTACCGTAATTTTGATGAACCTTTCATGTATATACTGTAGCATTTGAGAAAGTTATTGTGGCCTGAAATTACTGTTTTTATTTTTTACTGAGACATTGATGATAAACGTAAAATATAAAATGTCATTAATTGATAGTTCATTCATTGTGAATTGCGCGCAATTGCGTTAAAAAAGGCTTTAACAATTTTAAAAACACGGTGGTAAATAAAGTAAATCGAAGAATTTTTTTATGAAAATGATTTCTTGTCCCGAGACACAAATTCTCTCCGGTAACATGTACTCCAATAATTCAAGTTTTTTCTGATTTTTGGATCACCCATGTATCTTTTTCATCTTTCTTGTGCCAATTTGAAAAGGGTTCAATAACAGATTTTATTCCTGAAATTTCCCTTTATTTTTTTCTAGGGCATTTATCGTGTGAGCGGAGTGAAGAGTCGGGTGGAGAAATTGTGCCAGAGCTTCGAAAATGGCCCTGAGCTAGTGGACCTCACTGAAGTACACCCGAATATCATTGCGAACGTTTTGAAATTGTACTTGCGTCAACTGCCGGAACCGCTGCTTCCTGCTTATCTTTATAACGACTTCATCCGGTTAGTGGCTATACTGTACCTGAGAAATGATTCATCAAAACGAGGCGTTGAGGTGATGGATTTGAAAAAAAAAATCCTTTGGTGAAACGTGATTCGAAGCATGTTGATCTTCTATGAGCTATACTATTTGCTAGAAAATTTAGGTTTGAGATGAAATGGTTTTTCATCTAAAAATATGTTGGAGGAAACTCCACAGCAACCAGCAAGTATTATGAATATGATGTAGGACACTGCAATGAAGCATTAATCCTATCCCAGATTTAAACATTTCAAGAACTTGAAAAACATTTACTGGGAACATTCTCAAATTCTGAAATACTGTACCTGTATTCAAAATTTCCTTGTGTCTCGTAAATTTCAAATATCAGAAAAATTGCCAAATACTTTACTTTGAGAAAATTGGGGAAAATGCATGTACATTTTGAGCTGCATGAAAGAAAAGCAAGAGGAAAATTTTGGTCGCAGTTTTATAGTACTGTAGTACAGTAATTTTTTATCATTTTTATGAGACAATGCCAAATTATGCTGCAGTAACTTCAATTATTTTCAGGGATTGATTCACGCAACAAGCACCGTTCCATTTATTTTATTTTTTCCGTTCTAGCTGATGTGAGCCTTCTTTTTGAGACTCTCACGAATGAATCTGATGCATAAAAATGAAAGTAAAGAAAGGTTGAGAGCAGTTTACAGGTCTCAGGGAACTAGGAAATTCGGGAATATTTTTCTGAAACATAATGAAGAAATCAAAGCACCTTTGTATATCGCATGTCTTTTCGCAGAATTGCGGCCGAGTATCCGGAAAACGACGAAGAAGCGGATTCGCCGCGCGCCTTGAGAGCCATAAATTCCATGCGAGACATCGCTGCCAAGTTGCCGAAGGTGATGATACTTTCATCAATTCCTAAAACGATTTTTTGCATGTGTGTGTGTGCTGCGGTGTTCACAGAATTTAAGACCGGATTCTGCCTCTGAGAAGCAATGCCTGATGCAAACTAATTTTGACCGGCAGTGCTAAAAACTATGCGAGAGTTGGTTCAAAAACTTGAGAATTTTTGAGATTATTCCAATGGAGTTTCAAAAATTAAAGTACAGTTAGACCCCAAGATGTGGATGTAATCGGTGCATCAAGAGTGTCTCAAAGTCAAAATGTCCCTACGGCAAGTCTCATTTTCCCTTAGACTTACATTATACAATTTTTAATTGGTGTTTTATGGACAAAAATCTCACTATAATTCCCTTAAAATAAAAATTATCTCTAAGTTTGAAGCTGATTCAATCAATATATTTCAACACAATATGGACATTTGGGGAATTGAACACTGATACCTCTGTACAGTACATGTAAATGTTGGCATTCTCTGTAAAAATAACATTCAAGTGAAAAAAAAGAAGGAAGTCCCTATATGCTGGAGGTAATTTTTTTAAATTGGCTAAATTGATCGTAAATTGGTGAGAGAAATTCCCAAGGACTTTTCTGACATCAATTTTAAGGTTGGAAATATCTGTTTCTTGTAATTTGGCCTGAACCTTATTTGCAATTTCATCACAAGATGTCCCTATGTTGAGTCAATGTCCTCATGTTGGGTTTTTTTATTAATTCTTTATGGGGAAAAAGTGTCCCTATGTTGAATTTTCTGCGTGTGGGGTCTCACTGTACATTTATTTATAAGTGTAATGTACGGTACTCTCTGCTGAATTCAGTGCATTTTTCAATCAAAATGCCAAAAACCGAGTTCTGTTGGTTGAGTATAAGATGTTCTTTGATGACGGAAACGGGGCTGTCCCTATATCCTCAAAATCTATCCCTTTCAGGTCGTGTTTCGCTGTCGAGAACAACAATTCACATGGTACCTAATCAACTAACAGAACTCGATTTTTGGCACTGCTTTGATCGTTGGATTTATCGCATGAAAAACTGCATTGAATTTGGGGGAGAGAATTTTAAATAGTGCCCAAGTGTTGCCTATAATGATGGGGTTATGCGAGTAAACGCCTTTTTTTTGCAATTTTTGAAACTTTGTTCTATCTACTGTATTTCAAAAATTTTCAGAACTTATGAACCAAACCTTGAGTATTCATGTGACTCATCCAATTAAGCCATTTATTTTTTCGATTCCTTATTGTGACCGACTTGATCGACCTAAGTTACGTCATTGTACTGACTGAGAAGCGCGGTTTTTGCACACGAATTCTTTTTTTTCTTCTGCTCAATACCTTCGGCAGTGGTTTTGCGAAAGTACTCTTTAGTACTCAGGCATGCGCTATTTTGAGAATGATCTTATGTCGGGGAAACGTTTTTTTTCTAGAGAGAAAAATAAGAGCAGATCGCTCAACCAGGCCAACCATCATCATCAGTGAAACTAGCATACTTCGGATTTTCTCACGATTTGTATTCTTTTCCATTGCATCATCACAGGTACATCGCGACACGTTATCATTCCTGATGCACCACCTGACGCGGGTCGCGGCCGAGGCACCGGCCAACAACATGCCTTCGTCGAACCTGGGCATCGTGTTCGGCCCGACCTTGTTGCGTTCCGGGGACGGGAACCCGTCCCTCAACACGCTCATCGACACGTGCTTTCAAACGCGAGCCATTGAAATCCTCATCGTTCACGCCACGTACATTTTCGGCCGGCCGCCGCAGCTGCCCAAGGAGTACTACGGGGACTCGGCCGTCATTCCGGAATCTTCCGCCAAACCGCATTCGATTCCGTGAGTTTCATATACGGAGAGGACAGTATATTTTACTGTTCCGTATTGCCTTGATGTGACAGGAGCAGAAATTTGAGGATACAGTGAGACCCCGAGATGCGGACGTAATTGGTGCATCAAGAGTGTCTCTGTATCAAAATGTCCCTAAGTTGAGTCTCATTTTCCCTTATACTTACATTATATAAATTTTAATTGGTGTTTCATGTACAAAATACTCACCATATTCCATGAAAATGAAAATTGTCTCTCAATTGAAACTGATCCAATCAATATATTTCAACACAATATGGTCATTTGGGGAATACTGATTCCTCTGTACAGTACATAAAAATGTTGGCATTCTCTGTAAATTACCATTCAAGGGAGAAAAAAAGAGAAGGAAGACCCTCTATGCTGGAGGTAATTTTTTTAAATTAGCTAAATGGATGGTAAAAATTAGAAAATTACCTCCAGCATAGCGCGACTTCCTTCTCTCTTTTTTCACTTGAATGTTATTTTTTACAGAGAATGCCAACATTTCTTTGTACTGTACAGAGGTATCAGTATTCAATTCCCCAAATGTCCATATTGTGTTGAAATATATTGATTAAATCAGTTTAAATTGGGAGACAATTCTTATTTTCATGGAATCATGGTGAGTATTTTGCACATAAAACACCAATTATAATTTATATAACGTAAGTACAGTATAATGGAAAATGAGACTAGACTTGGGACATTTTGACTTAGGGACCCTCTTGATGCACCAATCATGTCCGCATCCTGAGGTCTCACTGTATTTTAATTAAAGCAAAAGAGAAACGTTCTTTTAACTGGAGATTCCCGACGCATCTTTGGTTCCACAGAAGACAGGATTCGGGCAGTGACTCGGGCTTCTTGTCCCGGGTTCCGTTGATGAGATCTTTGTCATCCCTGGGAACTCCGCCGCCGAATGCGGGGAAGACGAAGACGGGGGAAGCTCCTCATCCAGCAGCCAGCAACAGTGGAAGGGACGCTCAGAATAAAGAACCCCTGCGGTCTGCTTCAAAGAATTTTCTGCATCAACACTTGGCCTTAGGAAGTCACCATTCCGAAGGTTTTCATGATTTAATTTTTTACAATTCGGTTTTCGATTTTTTTTTCTTTTCTTGAAGCCCGACAGAACTCGGGACGAAAACATTTTAATTTCCCGTGTCGGTGTAACGTTCTCTAAAAAAAATTTATTTTCCGTGGGCACTGAAGATCAATTCATTCTGAAGGAGATGATGTCGTTATTGTACAGAAGCTGTTCATGCATGAATAGAGTCTTGGTACATAGTACTAGAAAAGGATTTTTTCTTGCTCTGTACTACATTCGATCGAGCCTCTTATTGAAATCAAATTACTAGGGTTCCCCTAAAAAAAAGGCGGCTCAGTGAGTTTTCGGGTTAGATTTAAGAAACCAGAATTTTTTCCCGAGGAAAACAATGCAAAATTTAAAGGAAGATGTGGAAAACAATGGCTTTATTTTAAGGCGTGATAGAGATTAAATTTATTGTTCTATTTTCTGGGTCCCCAGAATAATACCATAAAAGGCATCTCAATATTTGAGTTTTAGAGGTTTGAGGGGGGAAGTTTCAGAGTTAAGGAGGCATTCTGAAATTAATTCAGACAGGAAACAAAAGAATTAACAGTTTTTTTTTAATTTCCGGAAGTTCCAGTCGTGAACGTTCAACTGCTGTTCATTGGAAATCTTTACTGAAAATTTTCTCCCATCAAGAGTTATATAGACCATACATAACCTTGTTTTTTTAATAGCGTTGAAGAAACGAGGAGAGAAATTGCAATTATTTTTATCTTTGTCACATTTGTGGTCTCAGAAAAAGTGTGGTCAGGAAATGTTGTCGAACTTATTTTGATCTTGATCCGGGAAGTTTTTCATTTTGAAAGAAACCTCCCATTTTTGGACTAAAGAATAGCTTTTTTTTAGAGGAAATTTCGGGAAATCTGGGACCTGATTTAATTCCTCTTTTTCTTTTTTTTTCCGTGAAGATTTGGATGAAATCGCTCCGGACAAGTCGCAGCCGATAGTGATGCTACAAGCGGTGGAGGATTCCAGGAAGAAAACGACGGGTTACTCGCAAAGTTTGTCCTTCGAAAGCCCGAGTTCGCAGCATTTACAGCCGGACCACTCCCATAATCCTCGTAAAGATGCCCTCAAGAAGTGCTTGTCCGACATGACCGCTATTGCTGGGATCGAAATCGAACCTCCTCAACCACCACCTCGTTTGGAGAAGCCCTCGAAGTCCGACTCAGGTATGAAGACAAATTTGAGGAGGGAAAAATCCGAATGCGAAAGAAAATATTAAAAAAAAAATGTTTCAGAAAAATAAAGACAGTGATTCACGCTTAAATGCACAGAGACCCCGACATACGGACGATACGACTTAGGGACTCACAAAAGCTTTAAAGAATAAATCGACCCTTAGATCCAAAATATATTTCGAGATACGGACACTTTTCCTGCATTATTTGAAGAATAAAATATTTTTTCAACATTTTGATATCTCTTGAACAAATGGAGCTATTTGTACTTCCATTATTTGGGGTACTAAACAGTACTTTGAACTACCGTTGATGAAAATTTTTCAACATACTTTTTATTTCAAATAAAGGTTTCCAATCTGAAATAGAGCTGAAAAAATGTCAGGGTCTTGTGTATTTTATGATAATACTGAATTTTCTCTACAGAAAGTTTTACTTCTTAGAAGAAGTTGGAATGCTGCAGCTTCTCAACTTTTTTTTTTCATTTTATAACCATTCATTAAATAATCCCTGTAGTTTAATAACTGTGTGCAGAATCCAGGGCAAAAAATTTGTTACAATGAGATAATAGTACAGTATTTAAAATATGTTTGTTGAACGATATTTTCACGGCATGGCGCCTGTTTGGGGAAAATGCCGGGACCAAGGAGAAAATTCGTTGTAGCGGAATTTTTACCGTACTCTATTTTTATTTTTATTTTCTTCCACTGTACTGTGTTCAGGACCCGCGGTGGTGGGAAGCAAACCCTTCCGGAAGAGCCTCTCTGGCCCCACGTTATCCGGTGAGAGCGCTCTGGTGGGTCTCATGAGAAGTCAAACGTCGCCGAGTCGCCGCACCCGCCCACAGGTGCCGCTCGCTGCCATGGCGGAGGCCGTCGCGGGCGTCGATGCTTCCCCGACGGACTACCAGCATAAACAGCCGTCGAAACCCGGCAACAAGCACAGTGCGTCGGGCACAGGTTCAGGGGCCAGTGTACCATCCGTCAGCGAGTCCGATGGATCCACTGGATCGCTCTTTAGTCCTAGTGAGTCCCTATTAAATGGACTGCTGCGATAAGAACGAATCTTACTGTACTGTACTGTGGAAAAGAACCACGAAATAAGCCTGTTTATGATTAATCTATTCCAGTCAATTTCTGGAAAGGTTTATTTGAATTTTTGTTGATGCATAGATAGCTCCATTTGTTCAAGAGATGTCCAAATTTTGGAAAAATAAAATTCCCCGTTTCTAGAAATGTTGGAAAAGTTTCCGTATCTCGAGGCATTGTCTGATGACGAGGCAGATTTTTTTACTTTCAAGCGTCCCTGAGTCGAATCGTCCGTATATCGGGGTCTCACTGCATGTGTATAAAGACCACTTATATGGAATGTTTTCATTTTTTCGAGCCAGAATGTTGTGATTATCGAGTCATTATGGGCACCACCACATTTTAATCGTCCTCATTATTAATGCATTGGGGGGGGGGGATTTTTTGGAAATAGAGGTTAAGAAACTACCGTATGTAATTCAGGATGATAATGATGTGATTCTCACTTACCTATTATTTATTCATGTCAGTAATTAACATCCCGAGGAGCTCCACCAGAAAACCATTGAGAACACATGAAACGCTTTTCACCCTTTTTTCCTTTTCCAAAACATAAAGTTTCATTGGTCCCAAAAAACTGGCAGAATGGATTTTTGATTGGCACCTTTTTTTTATTTGCTTATGCTCGGCAAACATAATATTGTAGAGTCCAAAATTAGCGTTTGAACTTTCAGCGCTTAGTACGCAGTGTTGAAATCGGATTGAAGTTCTCTGGTTCTTTTTCTGAAATTATTTTGGTTTGGTGTGTCAACGAAGTTTCACTCTGAAGAATGCTGGCCTCAAGTTGCGTCTGCAACTCCTATAATGCTTCTTGCTTTTACGTTTCGATGTAAAGTCGAGAAACTAATCTTCAGTTAGCAGTATGAGCATGGAAGTACAGTGAGACCCCCAGATGCGGACATAATTGGTGCATCAAGAGCGTCCCTAAGTTGAGTCTTGTTTTCCCACAGACCTACAGTATATAATTTTAATCGGTATTATTCAGAATTCCATGAAAAAAAATTTGTTTGCCACTTGAATTTGATTCAGTGAATATATTTTCAACCCACTAAGAACATTTGGAGCATTGAATGGTACAGTGAGACCCCCACATGTGGACGCCGCAACATGGGGACATTGCAGGATAAAATTCCAAAATAAATTTTAGGAAAATCAATTTTTATAAGGCGTAATTGCAAGAAACAGATGTTTCCAACCTAAGATATATGCAATAAAAATTCTTTGGTACTTTTCCCATCCATTCAGCTAATCTTAAAAATGCTTTATAGCACAAAGGGACTTCCTTCTAGCTCTCTTTGAGACATGGATGTTATTTTTACAGATGCCAACTTTTCAATTTACTGTACAGAGGTACACTATTCAATGTTCCAAATCTTCTTATTGGTTTGAAAAGATATTCATTGAATCAAATTCAAGTGGCAAAAATTTTTTTTCATGGAATTCTGAAGAATACTTCTTCCATAAAACACCAATTAAAAATTATTCAATGTAAGTCTATGGGAAAACAAGATTCAACTTGGGGACAATCCGACATAAGGACACTCTTGATGCACCAATTATGTCCGCATCTGGGGGTCTCACTGTATAACCGCTGTACTGTTCATTGAAATGTTGACAACTGTAAAAATAACATCCAAGTCACAAAGAAAGAAGGAAGTCTGTCTGTGCTATAGGTAATTTCTTTTAAATTAGCTGAATGGATGGGAAAAGTTCTGAAGAATTTTTCTTGCATAAATCTTAGGGTTGGAAATATCTGTTTCTTGCATTTAAGCCTAACTAAAGTCAATTATCCTAAAATGTATTGGCAATTTTATCATGCGATGTCCTCATGTTGAGTCAGTGTCCCTATAGTGGGCATTTTTTATGATTTTTTTATTAAAAAATAAATGTCTCTATGTTGAATTGTCCCCTTGTTGAGGTGTCCGCATGTAGGGGTCTCACTGTATTCTTCTTTTTTTTTTACTGTACTGTGCTACAGTATTTTTATGCTTCATTTATCCATCTGTATTTATTTTTCTAGGACCGAGCAAAATTCGGACAGCGATGGATTTCAGGCCCCAGCTTCACAAGCATGCGTTTGAGCCCGAATCTTCGCCCAGTCGAAGCAGCAAAGCGTCTGATAAATGAATTTCCTCTCAATGAACAAATGCGGTATTATTTATTTTTCGGTGTTAATTTTTTTCTGTTTTTTTAGTTGTACTGGAGAGATGCTCGTGAGTGTGTCAAAGGCAGTTAAAAATTTGTTAATCCCGATAAAAAAAAGGGGGGGCTCGAATCCAGAGTCTCACGCTTTCACATTTTTCCAATCGATGATGATAAAAAATATAATCGAAATCTTTTCTGTAAAATTGTTGGGTGTGTAATGATACGATGTTTGCGAGAGTTTTAGGCACCATTTTGGCGATGCTGACTCCCAAAAAATTTGGCTGCGCAATAATTGAGATTCTCATGAAAAATACTTTTTTATAAAATTTAAAATAACATTTGTATGATTCGTAACTCATCCTCTCGTGAATGAATCGTCATTGAATGGCGAAGGAAAGTTTATCCTCCGATAATTACCAAAATTGGCAATTCCAAGCGCAAATGTGAGAATATTTGGATTTCGGGGGTTTTTTTTAACTGAGTGGTCATAATTTTTCTTTTTTTTTTCGAGATTTATTACGATTCAAGGAAAATCAAAATGAGCCTTCATCTGCAGTTCATCGTCGGAATGAACGGCATTCTGTTTGAAGAAATATTGTAATTTCAAAATGTTTCGTTTTGGTCTACGCCGTATACGTCGGAATTTCTGTCATAGCGTGAAGGAAGTAATTGTGCGTTTTAGATTCACCAGCAAATTTTTATTTATTTACTTTTCAAATTCTAGGGTTGAAAGGATGAAGGTGTGTCTCGAAGGTTCAATGGCGTATTACTTTCTTTTCCTAGAAATGCGGTTGCCGATCCCCTTTTGGTGTCAAATAAGTGCAGTCCATGAAGTAAATACGAGCCTTGTGTAACGTTACGAATCCTAGCAGGAGTTTTTCTTGACATTTCAAAGCAAAAGGTGCATTTTTTTCTTCTTAAAATTAATTGTTTATATTATTTTTAGATGTTGATGGGTTCTGGGCTGAAATGATGATGTCATCTGTTGCTTCACGAAGAAAAAAGACATTTCTTTTCAGCGTTGATATTAAATTTTTTTAATATACTCGACAAAGAAAAATGAATTTAGAACGAAGTTTCTGGTTTTCGTACTGCTTTTTCGAATGCGTTGGTCCTTGAAATTTGTTTCACATTATGCAAAGCCCTGCATAAATTAAAAAAAAAACAATTAGACAATGTACTCTCGAAAAAAATTTCATATAGCCTTTGTTTTCCATTCAGACGATGAAAATAATTATTTCAGCGCTTTTTTCACTTGTCTGTGCTGCGAAGGAAGCAAATCTTACTTCTTTTTTTCTAACGTCCGCGTTGCTATATTTGATTTCTGAGCAGAGAAAAAAAATGTTTCAGTGGTTTTTTATGCTTAACCGTATCGGAAAGAGTTTTTGAGTTTTGTCATCCAGACCAGATCAATGGCGAGACGTTTTTATGGTTATGTTTATTTGTGGTTTTTTTCTGTGTATGAAAAGAAGAGAGAAAAAAATGATGAGGAAAGAATTTGGCGAATTGTTGTTGTGAATGCAATTATTTCAACTTCTTTTCATTTTGTGACATTCTTTCAATACCTAATTTAATTATTTTTCACATAGGCCTCATTGCTGCCTGTTCTTTGTTGCTGTGGGTTTAGATACTTTTAGAAGGATGTGGTGTTGGCAGTGTGAATCCTACTTGTAGCACAAAAGAAAACAACCAGCTTAGGTAAGTTGCAGTAAGTGAAAGGTATCCAAATGTGAGTGTGCATGAAATTTTTTTTTGCACTGTCAAAATTTTTTGAAAACATTTTATTGAAGAAACTCACAACAATCCAATTTGAGGAATTTTTCAGCCAGAGAAACTAGCATTTTTGCTAGAAAAAGTCAAGAATGACAAAGGTTAAAATCGGTTATCTTGTGGGCTGTAAACTAATCTATAATGAATGAAGGGATGTTGGGGTGTTGAAATCATGTTTTTCAAAATTTTGAAAAAAATTGTTGCCTTTTTCATGCTTTTCTGTACCCTGGGTTCCCAGAAGAAGAGCTCAAATAATAGGCCTCTGAAAATTCATTCCTGCTGGTAACTAAACTAACACGTTCCTGGATGTGTTTTTTTGTGCAAAATTTTTAAGGCAATGTGAAAACAAGATTTCCCTTGAGAATACGACATTGCAATAATCATTAATTTGTTTCCAAGATAACAAAGTTTAGTGAGGCTGAGGTCATTCTTTAAAGAAAAAAAGGCATACAAATTTACATCAACTGCAGCAATGAGACCACAATAAGATGCAGATACAGTATACTGTAATTAGAGTGTCCCTAAATCAAGTCTGGTTTTCCCATAGACTTACATTATCTAGTTTTTAATTTGTGTTCTATGAAATAAATATGCATCAGAATTCCATGAAAAAATTGTCCACCAATTGAAATGGATTCAGTGAATATATTTCAACTCAATGACAGCATTTGGTACATTGAATACTCTACCTATGATGTACAGCAGTAAATTGAAATGTTGGAATCTGCAAAGATAACATTCAATTCACAGAGGAAGAAGGAATTCCATCTATGCAGGAGGCACTTTTTTTTTCAACTAGCTGAAGGGATGAACAAATGATGGGGGAAATACCAACAACTTGTTCTGGCATATAGATCTCATCAGGGTTGGAAATATCTGTTTCTTACAATTCAGCCTGATAAAAGTCACTTTTCCTGAAACTTGTTGGTGATTTTATTGTGCACTGTCCACATGTTGAGTCAGTTAAGTGTCCACATGCTGCTGGGCCTTTTTTATTGGAAAAAAACTGTCCCTATGTTGAATTGTCTGCATATGATGGGTGTCTCAGTGTATTCTACATACAGTACATCATACTGTAAGCTCACATATCAAGGTAATTCAGCTTGTTATCTACACTTTTTCTTCCTAAATTTTTTCAAAAAATGAGGCCCATAGATTGGGTCTTCATGTGCATGTATGCAAGTGAACAGATGTCACCATCATCAGAACTCAACCATAATTGTTCTGATGTTCAATTTGGTTTTATGATTGACAAAGAAGCATTTGGAAAGCTTTTTCAAGTACTGTACTAAGGAAAACACAGATAGAAGTTAATTAAGGCTCAATAAAAGTCTCAAATTATAATTCTTGCATTGCAAAGAACATTTTTTAATTCAAGACATTTTTGTTATGTGAGTCGGTTTTCTTTCCTGTCCTAGTATATTCTTTGTGTGATTTTTTGTTCAGGGACTGTCCATATATTTTATCGAAAAGGAAATTTTATCAAGTTGAGTATAGTTAATAATAATCAAGTAAAGTCAAAAATCAATAATAATATATGCAGTTGCTGAGTTATCAAAGTGCTTGATGGAAACAGTAACCTTATAGAGTATAGGGAAACAAAGAGTCGTATAAATCCGTAAATTTTACACTCATGATTCAAAACTCATTTAATGTTTTACAACAGTAGATTTCCCTCAGCCCTGTTTCGTTTATTTTTTCAGGACAATTAATTTTGTATACCGTATTATTCAGGTTTTATTCGAAGCAAAAATCAGTTCCTGTTTGAAATTTTTTTTACATGTTTTGCAAAATTCACTCTGGCAGAGTTTTGCTCTCCACTCAAAAGATGAGTCGCTCTTCCTGTAGTTTTTTTTTTAGTTGTTGTAGCCTCATCTATTGAGTGGAGAGCAAAACTCTTCCATGTTAAATTTTTCAAAACATTAAAAAAATTGTCAAACACGAGATGATTTTCTTTTGTACCAAAGCATATGTTTTCCCTAAAGAATAATTTTTTTCTGCTCAATTTTACGCCATTTTCATTTCGATTCCGAGAACTTTTGTTAGAACCCTTGTATTTGTTTTGCAATCTTTTTCAAGAATAACCTCTCCGAACTCTTTGTTGTTTGAAATAATATACTGTAATCCGCAACGCATTATTATCATTTTCAGAAACATACCTGTTTTTACTCCTGTTGAAAGACCATTATATAGATAGAATTATCTGATGGCTTTTGCATCGATTTGAAGACTGGTTTCAAAGTCCTGTTTAACCTATACCTTGTCTCCATGATGTTCGACTTATTCGTCGGAAAGATGGAGGTTTCATTTCGCCTCTTCCACAGCAGTATTACACAAGCTGTGCATATTTGTTTCGAGATGAGTGCGATGATCATGGGATAATTTCTTTCGGAAGAATCGTTATTTTTCTTTTTGTGATCATCATCTGATGTAGCATGTAGCTGATGTATCATCAGCATTATTTTACGAGTTGCAATTTCCGGCATTAAATAATTTCGCTGCTGCTGCGGACTTGGATGAGATGCTTTTGATCGCCTTCTCGTGACGATAATTTTCTCGAGACGTCTTGCGTCGAATTTATGGCCATTTTTCTCTATGGGAAATATTTCAAGTTGTTTTTTTGTTTGTTTTTTATTCTCTCTGGTCGGGTGAAGGGTTTGTCGTGAGTGTTTTAAAGCGAGAGTTGCAGAAAGTCGTCGAACGGCGAAGTGAGGATTATGTTGACTCTTATATATGAGTGGATGAATGGATTAATTAATCCCATGTGTTTAACAATTATTGAACCTTCTTTAAAAGATTGAACGAAAAATTTGAGTTGGGGGAAATTGCCGTGTTTTTTGGGGAGAAATTATCATTACTTTTTATTTGCCGTGCCGTTTTTGAATTGTGAGGCTTTTATTGATGATGGGAATTTCTGAAAATTTCAGGAATTAAATCCTGCTAATTTTTTAATTCAATTTTGTGACCAACCGAAACATTCGAGTTGAAGGAACTAATATTTCTTGGAGGAAGAAACTATTTTTGACTTGGGCGAGCCGTTTGTCAATTTTGAAAATTTTCATTAATAGTGATGAGAATTTCTGAAAATTTCAGTATTATTTCAGGAATTAAATCCTGTTTTCTTTAAATTTCAATTCAGTGACCAACCGAAACATTCGACTTGAAGAAACTAATATTTCTTTGAGGAATAAGAAACTATTTTTTAATTAGCCGTGCCGTTTGTTGATTGTGAAAATTTCATCAGTGATGGGAATTTCTGATAAAGGTTTGCTTCAATTTTCTATAGAAATTCAGTTGCACTCTTTTCAAGCATACTGGTCTTGCATGTTATTCTAAAGTATCTAAACTATTCATCAGAAATTTTGAAATATTTCCTCTCAGATTCAACGGGTTAAATAATTATACACTATTGGCTGATTTGTTCCCCTGGTCATTCGTGGTATAGCAAAATTGGCGAGATAATTTAAGCTTGAGAAAATATGAATGGCAGGAAGTATAATCCTGTTTTTTATGATCTGGTATCCCGAACTTTTCTGGTTCGAAAATGCTGTATTTGTTGAAGAAAAAAAAAGCCTGTTGGAAACATGTGAAAGTTGCCTGCGTTCAGGAATCCTTCGTATTTTATGAGATAGAGATTTTTCGATTTTGCTCCGCTTTTGACACTTTTTTTTTAGCATCGTGTTCGACGTTTTCTTCCGGTCTGAAGGAAAGCAGGTTTTCCCTGATGGTCATGCTTTTGTTCTTGCTTGTAAAATAATCTCGCAGAAAATTCTAGAAAATGCGCATGGATTTTCTCCGTATAGTTCAGCTGTTCATTTCGTGTACCGCGGAGCAAAAACGCCATTTTTGCCTGTTTTCAAAAGCAAACCTTCTGCGATCTGTACGCTCCCTTCGTTTCGTTATTAATTTCAAAGAAATGGTTTATCTGTATAGTGTAGTCGGGCTTTTCAAACATACAAACATACAGTCAAACCACGTTAAGACGCCCCCCCATCAATAAAACGCCACCCTCGGCAACCGCCAACATTTTTAATGCGTTAAAACAAATCTATGGAATTCTATAGAAAACCTCGATATGACGCCCACCGCCATCTGCCAGTATTAAAGATGAAACAAACTTTTGTTTCATCTTTATTACTGGCAGATGGCGCTTGGCGTCTCATCAAGGTTTTCTATAGAATTCAACATGGAGCAGATATGTTTTATTGCATTATCTTTTATCTGATAATTTTCAAAGACTACAATTGAAGTTAAAATATTTACCTGTTGAAAATGTAAAGTTGTTGTCTTTTCTCCTATAATAACACTTTTTCGGGCAAATTTTCTCTTTGATGTGGAGTAAATTATTTCGCTAAGATTGAATTAAATTCAATGTTAAAATACGGTAACAATTGCCCTGGTTGTAGCCCAACTAATTTCTTGAGTTTTTATTCTAAAATACTCATTATTCTTGCCTAAATTCTCGATAGTATGAACGAGGTGTTTTTTTTGGGGGGGGGGGGATACGTATATAAATAGCTTATTTTTTCATTTCATTTTCAGTTTACAAAGGATTGATTGTAATGTTTTATATCTTTCCTCATCCCTGTTTATTTTCTTGCAGAAATAGCCTGTGACCTGCTTCATGGGTATATTTTTCCTTTGTGTTTTCCTCTTTTTCTCGGTCTGTCCAGTTGAATGCCTAGATTTTGAATTAACTCAGTTATTTGAGAACCGTTCGAATGATGATATATCATCGTGGACTGAAGATGACTGGCGAGAATTCGTGGCCAAGACGCAGACTGGTGTGATTGTGGATGAGTTCAAGTTCCTGGCAAAGAATTGCTCATCGAATCAGCCCGATGATTGGCCCTGCCTTCTGCAAAAGGTTGTATATACAGTTCAGTTGAGCAAAATTGTTTTCTGGTTTAATCTTGTTGAAGCAACCTCCTATAGTGTCTTATATTTTTTTTAATATTAAATCATTAACATATTCGGATTTTTGTTAAAATATGTGAATTTTTTCTGATCACATTGTTTGTCCATTTGAGAGGGTATATGGAAATATGCCTTATATATAGACATTTTTTGTCCATATTGAGAGGGTATATGGAAAAGGGAAAAAGTCCCAGAATTAATCCCAGTAAAAATGTGCAAAAACTTCTCACCAAAGCAGGAAACTAAAAGTCATTCAACAAATTTTTTGTCCATTTGAGAGGGTGTATAGAAATATACCTTATATATAGACATTCTTTGTCCATATTGAGAAGTTATATAGAATAGTGCAAAAAGTCCCAGAAGTAATCCCAGTATAGAAATGTGCAAAAACCTATTCTCAGCAAAGCAGGAAACTAAAAGTCATTCAACAAAGAAACTAGAGTCCACCAGAGTCACAGTCAGAAAAAAATTTAGTAGATTAAAAAATTAATCTAAAAAACAACGTTTTCAAAAAGCAAAAAATAACCTTAAATGTGGTGCGCATCTATTTCATTTGTATTTCACTTCTTCCCAACAATCTCCATGCGCCCCACATTTAAGGTTATTTTTTCCTTTTTGAAAACGTGGTTTTTTAGATTAATTTTTTAATCTACTAAATTTTTTTGTGCTTTTTAGTCTTACTTGAAAAACGTGGTTTTTTAGATTAATTTTTTAATCTACTATAATTATTTTATTCTTTTTAAAAAATATTCTTATAATTATTCTTTTCACNTTGATCACTGAAAGTTTTGCAAACGAAGTTTCGGTCACGCAGTACAGATCCATGGTCATAAGAGATACAGAAGACCTAATTCGTGTTCGAGTTTCGCAAGATGTATTTCCCCAAATCTCAAACATCAGTGCCGTAGATCTCTTCTTTCAACTCGTCCGTAACATGTTCCCAATTCACCCTTTTTCACGCCGATTTCCCCAAATCCCCAATTGGGGAAAAAGTTGATCACTGAAAGTTTTGCAAACGAAGTTTCGGTCACGCAGTACAGATCCATGGTCATAAGAGATACAGAAGACCTAATTTGCAACCAACAATTAATTCGCAACCAACATGCCACGAAGCTCTGAACAAAGGAGACGAAAGGCGCCACCTGGAGAAGGCGCGCGCATTTGCACTTGGAGCGCCTTCTCCAGGTGTCGCCTTTGCTGCGTTGTGGTCATTAACTCTAATTACTCTAATTAAACTGCTCATAGTGAGCCAAAAAGCACAAAAGATTGCATTGTCATCAGTTTCTAGGCTATCCTGAAAGTTTCAGCTTGATAGCTAGTTGGGAAGTGAGTGAAATTTGAGTTTCAAAATTTGATCCGGACAAACAGACAGACAAGAAAGTGAGTTCATAAAAACGTGGTAAAAACTTGGTAAAAACGTGGTAAAATGAAAATTGAAATGGTTTGTTTCAGCAGTTGAAAAATGTGTCTGAAGTATGGTTATTAGAATAAAAGCCAACTTTCAAGCTTCATCAAATGCTTTCAATTTCCTGTCTTTCCAAAGTTTTAGATGATGGTAACAGAGTTCATTGCTACTTTTAACAAGTGCATTATGCTGAAAGTTTCCCATTGATACTGGCTAAAAACATCTGCAGACCATGGGTTGGGGAACACTGGTTTAGACCAGTGTTCCCCAACCCATGGATGAACTCTGTTATCATTATCTAAAGCTTTGGAAAGACATTTGATGGAAAATGGAAGTTTTCTCTTCTCCTAATAACAATTCAAGCATATTTCCACCAGCTAATATAAATTATTCCCATTTTTCATTTTGAGAAACCTTTCTTCAAGCCCACCTTTCTAAGTTTTTGATGACATTAAGCTATAGCTGCTTTAGAGATGCTTGGCTTAATTCTTGCAAGAAGCAGACATGTTTGTACATACAGTACCTGCTATAAACTCTATCAAGCAAAATTGTTTTCAATAAGTTGATGAAAATTTTGTGAAACTTCACTGGTCTGCAAACATTTTTTTGGAATTTGCCGGTCCGCAACAAATTTTATGGAAATTTGCTGATCTGTGGACCCAAAAAGGTTGGGGAGCACTGGTCTAAAAAATCAAGAATATTAAAACAAATTTTACAGAACTTGAAAAATCCTTGAGCAAAGCAACAGCAGCACAAATTTATTCTGCATGTAGAGTCCATTAACCAAGTTATACTAGAGTATTCCTGTTCTTCATCAAACGTTCTCTGAGGCTCATCAAGCAATTCATATTTTTGTTTATCTCTCTTCAGTGTTACCCACCAAATGTGATTCTTTCCCAAGCACTGGAACGTCTTGCCAAAAAAGGAGATTCTATAAACAATGGAACCAATAGTCGTGAAATTCTGCTGCTTCAAGACCTGTGTCCTCCACTGTTGCTCCAGGCCCTGTCAGGAAGCTGCAATCAGAAGACTGTTCATGTACCAGCAGTCACTGAGAGAAAGAAGCCAACAACAGCTGAAGGTTGTTGAGTTATGCAGAGCATGGGTTCTGCATATACAGTATAATGAAACTCAAATTTGTTCCTGGAGGAATTTTATTGCTTAAAATGTAATTTTGCATATAAAAATATAAAAATTTTTCCAGAAAAGTATAACAAACAAGTTTTGATGGACCTGTATAAAGTCTGTTTGTTTCATTGAGGTAATTAATGTGCATGGTTTTTTTTTATGGACCTTGCCAAATCAAACCTAAGTCAAAAACCTCCCTGATTCAAATTTCCAGTGAATTCCTGGCAAATTCCTCCAATATTCCAGTGCAATTTTAAATATCCTTCATTTGGGATGTTGTTTATGCATTGCCTTGATTTTAAATCTTGTTCAAGTCTTCATAATTTTTGAACTGGTTCAAATCTCCTTATTGTAAATACTTTTTCAAATCTCCTTAATTTTAAAACTTATAAAAAAAATTGTTTCTTGTAGAAAGAGGTGTGTTACTGTTATGATAACAAGAAATTCAAGTGGGTTTTCATGTTAAAAGTTTTGATTTTCAAGGTATGAAGTCTAGTGTGCTGGTACAATAATTTTTTCTCTGGATCTATACATTTGTGTTTATGTATCTCTTATTCTGTCTTTTTCTTTTGCAAAGTTTGGTGGTATGGAATGCTTTTGGTCACTGGGATCAGCTCCTGTTCTATTGTTGGGGCTGCATTCCTGCCATTCATCAGCATGAGGTTCTACCAAGGATTCATGACCTTGCTTATTGGTCTGGCAATGGGGTCCTTGCTTTCATCAGCATTGTTTCACCTCCTCCCTCAGGTACAGAATACTTCAATCCATACTAATAAATAAAAATGTCTCTAAAAACTTTCAAATTGAAAGAAAAAAATATGGCTCATTGTATTTATTCATTGTTCTGCAGCATTCAAAAGACCATAAAAGGCAGTATTTGAAGATGAAAATTATAGAGTTTACCAAATCTTGACAAACTAAATGGAGTCAAAAAATGTTTGTCCGATTCTGACCATTTGTGGTATACTGTATATTTATGTACTCGTATATGGAGTCAAAAAAAAATGTTGGTCTGATCATTTTTGGTATATACTGTGTACAGATGGAGTCAAAAAATGTTGGTCTGATTTGTGATACAGTATATATATGTATATGCTGTGTATATATATATTTTTTTTGCTTCCTGTAGGCGTTTAGGGCAACAGAGGTCTTCGAGGGACATGCCTATTTATATTCAGCTCTGGGTGCGATCCTTGGGATTTACGTGTTCCTCCTCATAGAAAACATCCTGAAAGCTGTGTTGGTTTGGCGCAAGGTGTGTGGTATTCAGTATATGATTCACGAGGGTTGTTTCATAAATTTTGAGACGACTTTTTGACGTGTAGATCCAACGGGAGTTTCGAAAATTCTGCAGACAATTTTTACTCGCCGAGTCCCATTATTTGGTAGCACTTATTCAGCGCTGTTCAACTTACTCTCTGCCAATTTTAATGATATTTTCCATGCAATAAGTCCCAATGATCAAAACAGTGCCAAAACTAGAGTTCCTTCATTTGCTTGAGCTGTTCTTCATTGACAGAGGAAATGAGGCTGTCCCTGTTTCCTATCGAAATCAAATAACATTTTCAGATGATTCTTCACTGTCATCAGGAACAGCCAAAATCACAGGGCGCCTAAAAAATTAGCAGAACTCGATTCATGGGCTTGAATCCCCTCCAGCACTTGAGTGCACTAAAGTGAGGTTCACCATGTAACCCCCAAAGTCATGTAGAGCATGCAAGTGTGTGCATTCAGCTGCTTTGATCAATTAAACTTCACTTCAGTGGAGGGGATTGACTGTGATCCAGGTCTTCTTCTTGTTTTCTTCTGTAGCTGATGTTGGGAATAAATCCTGACAAAGAAAAGGTTAGGTTTTAAATTTTGAAAGTGAACAGAAGATTTGAAATAAAACAAGAATTTGGTCAGGCTACGACTGGGGTGCAAAACACCCTATTTTAAGGTTGGTATAATATCATCAACACAGAAAATCTTGCAAAATCTCGGAGAACGTTCACACTCGAGTGTTTGATTCGGACTGTGTCAAATAAAATGAACTTGGAAAACAGGAAAACTGTCCTCCAAGGACAAGAAACAGCAAACGGAAATTGGTAACAAAATACAGCCTTGAAGGCTGCAGAAAAACATCTGTAATAAATTACAGCCTTGGAGGCTGCTGACCATCTGTGGGAAGTGGGAACCAAGGTCTTCCAAGATTCCCACACAGATAGCAAATGAAACACTAAATTTGTCGGGGAATTTGGGTTCTCTAAAGCTAGCGTATCAAATTTAATATACCCGTTAAAATATTCGCGACAGCTGAGAAGTCAATTATGAAAAATGTATTAGACTTTTAGACACCAATGAAGAATTGAAGAGCCAGACAAAAAAACTTGCATCTGCCTGCAATGTGGGCAAGTGGCAGTTTGTCATCTTTTACAAACCAACCCTTGTACAATATATATATATACCCTACCTTTTTCTCTCTCTTCTGTGATTCCTTTGAATGCAGACAATACATATTTCCCTTTCTTTTTTGCAAATGATTGACTAATAATATATTCAAATGCTGTTGTATATATATTCTATAAATATTCACAGGCTCGTAATGAAAACTCATCGGCAGTGGATTCTGAGGCGAGTCTTCGAGACAAGGACTTTCAGTACATTGGAGAGAACAATCGGAAGAGCTTTCAGATGGTCGCCAGCAGTAGCAGCACTTGTTCCGCGGGATTAGTAGCAGCATCATCAGTGGATGAGGAAGACAATAATAAGGAAGCCTCGTCCTTGTGTCAGGAGTCACTCATCATGCAGGATGATTGTCACAGTGGGACTGAGAGTGAGACCCGAATGAAAGCCATTTACCGGTCCCAGGAGAAGGCCATGAAGGCTTCATTTGGTCATCCAGAGGTACAGCAGGAAAAAAAAAATAGATGCTTGATTCAACTACAGTTCAATTAACCTCTCTAAGTCGAATTTCTAGGGATCAGGAAAAAAAATTTGACTAAGGGAGGTTTTCATTTTTTGAGGTTTCCAGTATTTGAGGAAGCAAACACTTTTGTTGTGAGAAATGAAAAAAATGTGGGAAATCATAAATGAGAATATTCTGGGGTACACCTTGCTGAACTTGGAGACAGGGGTTCATTTGCTATACAGTATTTGTCTTTCAAGATGCATCAAATTATTTGTTTTAATAATTTTATCTTTCATATTTCAAGGAAATAATGACCAGAAGGCCTCAGAAAATTCAACTTACAGAGGTTTTATAAAAAAAAAGACTTAGAGTTAAGGATGTTTTTAATGTACTGTATTGATACTGAGAGAATTCAGACAGGGACTTGAAAAAATGTGACTTATGGAGGTTCAACTTATCAAGGTTCACCTGCAAATATAATTCTCATCATTATGCAGTAAAATCTTGTTACAACAAACTCCTGCTGGGGACCTGAGAAAAAATTTGTTGTAACAAAAAATTCTTTGTTTTGAGATTAATGATTTTTAGCACTTTGCTGACTGCTATTTTATTGGAAAAGAAATTGCATGTCCAGTGCTATAACAGCCCATGTTTTTTCAGCACTTACAAATTTCTTCATATGACAGGGATTTATTCTGATATTGTATATATATATACAGTATAGAAAAAGATACTGCTAGAATTGTAGCCACAGGATGATTGTTTATTTCACAGTCAGTGAGGCTTTTTATACCTTAGCTGAAGATGACAGGTATACAGACACAGGGAAAGAAGGAAAACCATAGAAAGTGGGAAATCCCCCAAGGCAATACTTGTAAAATATTTATGATTCTTCTGTTTTGCTAATGAACTGTAGGAAAATCCATTCTGCTCCTGCTGTTGCTTTCTCACACAACATTCTACCAGTGCTTCCTCTAGACTCTGGAGTGTTCCAGTGTTGGACCGTAATGCTGTCCAATGCAAATTAAAAATCTTCCATGTCTCAAGTTTGAATTTGTGCGAAGTTTTTATTATTCTTGTAGCATGCAGACTTGATGCCTTGCTTCTTGAATTCTGATCTTGTTCTGCTCTCTGTCCTTTTAAAAACACCCAAATTTATAAGTCTTATTGATTCCCCCTTCCTAGGAAGCTTAAAAGCTTCTTGAACAGCTGCAAGACACTCACACAAATGGGACAGAAATACACTCAAAAAACCCATCAGAAGTTGCCAATTTTCAAAATTAAGTGTTGTACAAATGCACAGAGAACAACTGGGATGCTGAGGGAGGAAGGTTCAAATCTTCTTCATAGACAATTTTCATTGTGTGGCATTCTATTTTCAGGTAGGAAAGTCCAATTGCAAATTTAAATTACCAGTGGGCAACCACTTGACTTTGTTCTGATTTTTTCAGAGTTTCTGTTTATTAATGGACTACCTGAAAATCCCCTTATTGGTGGAGCAGCTGCTCCCAATAGGATGGTTTTAACTCTGTCCTGGCTGCAAACAGGTGGCAGCACCTCAGGGGGGTCTGGACTTGAGTGCAGGAAGAACAAAAATATCTGCAGCTGCGCGTGTCCTAAATTTGAGTTTCCTTTCAGTGTTTTTAAATACATTTTTACAAAAGCAATTGTTACAAATACTGATGGTCAAGACCACAACTGCTAGTGGATGGGAAAGTTCATGAGTGACTTCACTCCCTGAGACAGTATAAAAGCTTAATATACGCATAGAATTGATCATGTTTTCCTTATTTTAAATAATCCTTATTTATTCCTTTTTCAATTGTTCCCCCAATATTTTTTGCAGCGCCCGAGAAGATTATCCCATGTGGAAGCCCATAAAGAAATATTATGCCTGGGGAAAAATTCGAAGGAAAACCCGGATGGGGACAAATCCATTGCTACCATTGCCTGGATGGTCATAGTCGGCGATGGGTTCCACAATTTCATTGACGGCGTTTCGATCGGAACGGCTTTCAGCGAAAGCATTTTGATTGGGATCTCAGTCAGTGTGGCTGTCATCTGCGAAGAATTCCCTCACGAACTCGGCGAGTATATATACAGCGTAGTTTATTTCATTTTTTATATGAAATAAATATAAAATTCACCGTGTATTCTTTATATGGTGAATTTTGCAAAACATTGAAACAAATTGTCAAACATGACGGATTTTTTGGGCCAAAGATTATCCTTTCCCTAAAGAATACATTTTTTTCAGCTCAATTGTATGACATCTTTTGAATGATTGCATGAACTTTTGCCAAGACCCTTGTATATATATATTTATATATATGTACAGTATAAGTCTGGCAATTTATGAACCAATAACCCTGGTATGCGCTAATATTGACAGCCAGTTTTAGAAACCTCTATCATACCATATTTACTTGAGTACCACGTGCACCTTTTTTCCCGAATTTCAGAAGAAAACAGGGGTGCACATCATAAGTGGGTACACAATTTTCAAGAAGTTGTAAGAAGTTATGTGTGCATTATTCTTAATTATAATGGAGAAATTTGGAACAAATATAACAAGAAAAATTTTTTTTATTGAAAAAGTTGAAAATTGGTCAGATTTTTGCTCAATTCATTCCTAAAGTCAAATTTTTTGTTTTCATTTTTGAAATTTTATGGTTTTAGATTCACTAAAAATTGGGGTGCGCGTCTTACTCAGGGATAAGATTTTTGCAAAATTTTCAACTGAAAAGCCCCTGCCGTGTGTGCCTTATTTGAGGGCACATGGTACTTGAGTAAATACTGTATATAAAACTTCCAGCATGGGTCAACAAAGCTTTGTAAAGAAAATCTATCATTGTAGAGAGAGGCCCTGGATGATTTCTTTAAAGAAAAACATTCAAAAATTGGAATTGAACACTTTCTATTGGAAAAGCAGCAACTTTTATGCTTTTTTCATCTGTTACAAGCAAAATAAGCATTGAAAAAATTTAAAATTCTGCATGTTATGAATATGAAGCTCAGCACACATGTTATGAAGTTTATGGTTATTTAATGGAAAAGTTTCAATTGATTAGAGGGCCTGAAATTTTTTAGCACTCTGTTACATGGGCGGAGAATTCTGGTCATAACTGGAAATGTTTCACTTTATCATGCATTAAATTTTAAAAAATGAAAGAAATCCCTGAACCCTCAACAATTCACATATGGAGGATATATCATAATTTTTTTTCATAGTCATGCTCACTCTGGAAATAAGGTTGCGCTCAACTGGGACAACCCTCATATAGTCATATTTACTGTAATTTTAGGCTCCTGAATTTGACCTTCAAATATTAATAAAGATCCTTGATAATGAATATAATATTAAAAATTCCAACAGGTGATCTTGCTGTGCTGTTGAACTCTGGTATGTCCATGAAGCAGGCCTTGCTTTACAATTTCCTGTCGGCACTTTTCTGCTATCTCGGACTGGTCTTGGGAATTTTGCTCGGAAACCTGACTGAATCAGCGTGCGCAATTTTTGGAGTTGCCGGTGGAATATTCCTCTACATTGCCCTGGCAGATATGGTGAGAAAATTTTGTAGGATTACTGTCAATGTTCAAATTGATAATACAGTGAGACCCCCAGATGTGGATGTAATTGGTGCATCAAGAGTGTCCCTAAGTTGAATTGGCCTTGAGTCAAGTCTTCCCTATAGTGGGGAAATTGGTGCACGCTGGGGATTTGTTTGTAATTCTACACAGTGTCTCTTGTCTCTTGAATCTATAAAGGTGTGCCCAAGCACATCTTCAATATTCATTGTAGGTCTGGTATTTGCTGCAGAAATTTTGGTCTATGAAATAAATTTATCTGTTGCACATTTAAGAGAAGTTACTTTCATTTCACGTTGCCCTGGCTGTAGAGTTAATTATGCTTCTTGATCTAGTTTATCTTAATGGGTAATATTGAGGCAGAATAAAGTCTTCCTGCAGAAAGACGCTGGAGTGGGGAAATTGGGGATGTGTCAGTATTTCTACACAGTGACCCTGCTGTGCACCTGAAGTGTACCAAACTTTTTCTGTTGCACATGCATATCCCCAATGTGCACCAATTGTGTGTTCACACCAGGATTACTCAGGGTCACATTTGTAAACAAATAAGTCACACTAAGGTTACAGTTGGTGCATTTGTGTGATGCTCCTGTTATTTCACAAAGGGTCACATTTGTAAACAAATAAGTCCCACCAAGGTTACAGTTGGTGCATTTGTGTGATGCTCCTGTTATTTCACATTTGTGCACCAAGTGTAACCCAGGAATGGTAGAAAAATTTCCTCCACAGGAGTGCACACTTGTAACCCCAGAATATCCCATATGCACCAGTTGTGACCCCGGTGTGCACCTACTGTGGGGTCACAGCAAAAATAGCTCCCCACTTGGGTTGTTTTCCCACAGACTTACATTATACTTTATAATTTTTAATTGGTATTTTATGGAAGAAATTTTCTTCAGAATTCTATGAAAAAATCTTTTGCTGCTTGAATTTTTCAGTGAATATATTTTCAACCCAATAAGAACATTTGGAGCATTTAATACTGTATCTCTGTAATGTACATTGAAATGTTGGCATCTACAAAAATAACATTCAAGTTACAAAGAGAGAGAGAGAAGGAAGTCCCTCTATGCAATAGGTAAGTTTTTTAATTAGCTGAATGGATGGGAAAATGATGGGAGAAATGACAAAGAATTTTTCTTGCGTGAATCTTAGGGTTGGAAATATCTGTTTCTTGAAATTAAGCCTAATAAAAGTCAATTTTGGTGAAATTTATTGTCAATTTTATCATGCAATGTCCTCATGTCAAGTGAGTGTCTGTATGTCAGGCTTTTTTATGCCCTTCATATTGAAGAATAAATGTCCCTATGTCGAATTGTCCTCATGTCAATTAGGTGTCCGAATGTGGGGGTCTTGCTGTATATACTGTTTATGAAAAATACCTGTGAATGTTCATGCTGTGTCCTTATTGCAAATTCCACAGGTTCCCGAAATGAATGAATCCGCGGAAAGTGCGGGAAAACTAGGCTTTTGGAACTGGCTCAAAACGATCATTCTGCAAAGTATCGGGTTTGCTATGGGAGTTATATTTTTATTTTTAATGGCTTATTATCAAGATAGTTTGGATTTCTCAAAATTTCATTCTTGAAGCGGTCTTTGTTTGTATGTGTGTGTGTGTGTGTGTGTTTTTTTTTTCAATCAGTTCGTCGTCTGTTTTTTTCATTTCGATTCATTTGTGTCCAGTGTGTGGTGAAAGGCAACGTTTATATTTGGAATTCATCGTGATGCGGGAATAAGTGATGGATGCAGCTGTGATCTGAAAAATTCTGAATCTTTGACATTTTTGTAAAGCGCTGATGGGTTTATTTTGTTTTTAGCAATGTTTCACAAATTTAATATTGAATGTGATTTCCGCCGAGTAAAATTTTTTTCGAGCGCTTGTTTTTGGTTTGTGTGGCGAAGTGCGAGGAAGTGCCTAAATATTTCTGTTTGTACTGAGCATGTTGATGTATTTTGAATTCTAGAGTGCAATTATATATTCTAATTTCAATAAGATTTTAAGGTGATTCTCAGGATGATTTTCATGTGTGAATTTTCATCAGCATGCAGATATTTGCTTATCTGCATGAATGAAAAGGGAAAATTTGGTTGAGATGCATCTGCAAAGACTTATAGGAACATGCATATGTAAATCATTATAACATGAATATGCACCCTATGCTGTGCATGCATTAGAATCTAGTTGCTCATTATGTTGGACTTTTCAGAAAATGTATTGAACACTCCGCCCCCCCTCAATTATAGAGTCGACATACACTGAATATTGAGATTCTCCAAAAATTGTTAGCATACAGCTATAATATACAAATGATGCAATTTCAGTTAGAAGCTGTCATAAGTTATTTGCTAGGAAATGTTAATACAGTGGCTGGCCAATTAACTTTTAAACTTTGACAAATAGTTTTATTCCATGCTGTAGAATAAGCGCAGAAAATATGGCATATGATATGACATATACTGTATTGTTATTGATTTGTTTTATTTTATTCCATCATGGTTTGAAAGGCTCACCAATTTTGTAAAGAAGGTAATTGAATCAAATTTCAAGGAATCTGATGTTAATAAGCAAAACTGAAAAATAAAATGTTGTACTAAATCTGCGTGAAAAATGTTTTAAACTGGTTTGTACTTTGAATAAGTCCTGCAGCAGAATGGTCTGATCGTCCTCTCCCTGCTGCAAAGGTGGCTTTTATTGCATGTATCTGCTGTGGGTGTAAAGTGTATAAATCACCAGAACTATTATATGTACATCCAGGTACTCATTATTTATATGCATGTAATACATAGACTCTCTTAGCAACAATTTTCTCTCATCTAGAAACAACTTTTTATTGAATTCCATGTAGGATTCTTCGCAAATACCATCCAATATGCAGGTTTTAACAGGACTTTTTCCTAATTCCCTATATTGTAGTGAATTTTCTTGGTGAGGAAGCAAGTATTATTGCTGCTGTGCTGGAGATGAGAATTTCATTTATCATGAAATCCTGCATATCTAGAGCTGTCTTGTATATGCTTTGAATGTATGCGGTGCATGCTAATAAATTATGCATGCAGATTCAGTATTTTGTGTTTCTTGCTGCAGGTTATTTTATAGAGACATTAATTGAGAAATATTGGCTAAAAAACTTATTCAAATGTACTGTAATATTATATGCCATTCATAAGTTGGCCAGTTGATGATAAGGACACTCATGATGAGGAACAGGACAATTTTCCTCCAGTTATTTTTATGTGTAACAAGCTGGGGGTGCCCAGCCACACCTGGGCATTGGTCAGATTTTATTATATGTTGAAATTTTGATCAGATCACACATGGAAGAGAGCATGCCCAGTTGTGTGGCCCAGTCACATCTCTGTGCATTAAGTTCAAAAAAGTAATAAATTATGCATGCAGATTCAGTATTTTGTGTTTCTTGCTGCAGGTTATTTTATAGAGACATTAATTGAGAAATATTGGCTAAAAAACTTATTCAAATGTACTGTAATATTATATGCCATTCATAAAAGTTGGCCAGTTGATGATACGGACACTCATGATGAGGAACAGGACAATTTTCCTCCAGTTATTTTTATGTGTAATACAGTATGCTGTATATACACGGTATATACAGTACTGATTCCGTACGTATTTGTGATGAGTCAACTGCTGCTGTTACACATTCAATTTTTCCAGGATTCGCGCGTTTCATGGAACCCTCGATTTCACTGAACAAAAAGATGGCTCCGGCCTTATACGGATAACAGCATGAGAATCCCAGTCTCGTACCGCAGTCCTCTGGACGCAGTTATTGTGAATGCATGAGCGTTTTTCTGCTGGTTACCAACGTCTCGAATTCCTTATTTGCTTCGGTTCTTATCGAATGTCCCGGGAGAGCACGAATTTCGCAGTTGTGAACTCTGTGATGTGGACGTCCAGAAATAATTTGTGGATCCGCTTTGAGGATCGCATTAAGCCAGCCTGATATTTTCCGAGCGAGAGTCAGGTTGTTCAAATGTTCCGGTTGATCCGTTCAGGAAAAGAAGTACTGCCTGCGCGACTGATCAGGTAATCACACTTATCCTTCTTCAAGTTTTTGTCGAACTGCCTGCTACGTGAAAGTGAAAGATTTCCTTGTTCAGATTTTGCGATGAAAGTGCAGTATCTCATCGTAACTGAAGATTTTTGTTCGCTCTATGAACACGGTCCGTTTACGCTGTCGAATTAAAATTTTTTTTTTCAAAAGTATCAGGTTACGAGAATTTTCAGGAACGTGGAAATTTGTAACTCGCATAGTAATAACGCAAGTTGCTGTTGGTATCCATCTATACTAGGCTGTGATGCTTTCGAGAAATGTCATTCATTATTTTTTCCTTTAGACGATTCGCCGATGAATCGCCTCTTCTGCTCGCAATGGTTGGGTAGAAACGGTCTCGATTCATCTCACCTGGAAGATATTGGACTTGATCGCCTCGACTGATGCCGTGGTATTGAACGACAAAGAACTCCTCCGTCATGATGATTTTCTTCGTGCATTGAGGTGAGATGTCATCTTCGTGTGGTAACTGTTGGAGCATTATTTTCCAAAATGTAATTAGTTGCGGATAATGGCAGGGCTTCGCGCTTCTCTCATTTTGCATCGAACTTCGCGCCACTGCTATCTCATCAATCTCACAAGTGTTCAGAAATCACGGTTCCAATTGGAAAAATAGAACCGTGATACTGAAGTTCTCCGTTGGTCCGTGAGAGTCAAAGAAAGCTGTACTGTGAACGAGATATTTCTGAGTTGCTATTCGCGCATTGAATTAAATGTGTTATCTTTTACGTGGAAATATTTTGAAATTTACGCTTATGATTTCCAGGTGATGGTAACAACCGAGTCTTGGACAATCGTGGGCATCACTTCGACGTTTTCGGAAAATTCCAGCATATCTCGATGTTCATCCGGAAGATTCATCTCATGGAGAATTTTGAACGTGGATGGTGTTGAATTTTCTGATGTTCTAGGATCATGAATACAAGCGTTATTCCGTTTTTCAGTTCAGTTTTTTTGGATAACTTCGGTGATGGGTTACAAATTCACTGAGCTGTTGTGATTGTGGTGGTTTCTTATGGTTAAATCTTTTGCTGAAAGACCGGCGTTAACTGCAGAAAAATTTTAAAATCTCCTGTAATGAGTTTCTTCCTCCTTCAGCTGTCGATAAATGTGAAGTTGAAATGAATTGCCGCCGTATGTGATTATGAAAGCCTGTGTCTGAGGAGCTTCGGTGAGTCGTGTGTGATCTCTGCTGCACGCAGATGCTTTCTGCCGCCATGTCTTATTTTAAACTGATAGCATGTGAGATGCGCGCAGCTATTTTGTTTCGCCTTCAATAATTGCCGTGTTCCGTGCTTTCCTATGTAAAAAAAAAAAAAAACTCTGAACCATGAGGTGAGTGATACGTGATCGCAAAATCAGAATTCTTCGTTTCGCAGGGATTATGAATGTGTGCACGTGCTGGTTGACCGGTGGTGTCAGGACCCCGCGCAAAGTTCTGTTCACAATTCATGGATTCCCTTGCCTTCTTAACCAAGAACGAGGTTGAAAGCTCTCCGTTTCTCTTGTCACCGTGCTCTTCTAATGCATACGGAAAAACTCTAAATGTTGTTTGGGTTTGAACACTTATGACCATGGCAATGACAGTGCCTTTGATGCCGGTCTGAGAGGACCTGAGGTGTATTAAACTATGGGTAATATCTTCAGCTCGCAAAATTCATCCACTAGAAGGTAAGTACTCCGGAATGTGTGGTGTGCAACGTAAATACGACAAATTCCAGCCTGTCCATGCCATCTTTTTATTTTGTTGATAAAATATTTATATGTGTAAGAATCGCATATTTTAAAGTTTTACTCAAATTATGCTACCAGTGGAAGAAATGCTAGGTCACATAGAAGAAGAAAAAAAATCCTGTTAAATGAAGAATCGCAGTAATAACCCTCGAATCTGGAAATTCCCAAGGTTTATGAAGTTAGAGATGATGAATGACTTGCGGATCGTGTGTGCATTACAGCACCATGCGCGTAACTTGAGGACATCTAGTACAGTACTGTACAGCAGTATACTTCCTGAACTATTATCACTTTTTTCGTTTATCTGAATCGAGAAATCCTTGGATTGAAAAAAAGTGCGCCGAAGCCGTTCGGATTTGTCGTCAAGACAATTAAAAAGTGTGTAACGAAATTTCATACGGTTTCTAAAGCCTGTATTACTGTAATTGAATCGTATCTTCGGACATGGAACACTTTCAGTCCCTGGACGAGCAGAATGCTTTTCGTTTTGTAGCCTTTTTTGATGTATGTGTGCGTTCCCTCCTTTTGAAGACATCTCGTGGAGCAGTATGGAATGTAAATTTTAAGTAAGCATTCAATTTGATCAACAGAAAACCGGCGGGGATATGCTTCAGTTGCGTGAGATCTGCAAGTGACGAAGAAGGCGGCGAGTTGGAGGCACAAAATGACGGAAGTTGCGCTCATGGCGAAAGGAAGCGCTATTCAAATGAAATGGTGTTCAAGAGTCAAATTTCCACCTCATCCGAAAATAAGCCCGATAACAAGTCGAAAGGTAATGCGGATTACAGCTGAGAAGTCAAATCATTCCGAATGATGGTCAGCCATTCAATTACCGTATGATAGTACATGTATTATCCCATGCCAGTGCTGCCCAATTCAGATTTGGTCACATTAATACAATACTGTTTTCTGACCAATGGCCTGATTGCAGAGATGGAGAGTCCGTATGCGCCAAAATGATTTTTGAAGTTCTCAATTCCCTCCTTTGAAATAAAAATTTTCAAATTTAATTCAGTGCTATGCCCTGAATTAAATTGAAAACATAACCTTACAAAACTTCGAAGAGTGGAGTAACATTTTTTTTAGTTCGTCTTTCAATACATAATTTGGATATTTGTGGGTGCTATCTTGAAAATTATAGGACCACGGAATGTATGTGGGGCAGATCGGGGTCTGTTGGCCTTGAGTTGGGTAGTACTGTCGTATACTGTGAATTCCAAAGAATTCGTAAAAATCTTGAACTACAAAATCGTTGGGCTTCGCAACTTTCGGAGAATGCGATTGATCGACTTTGATTTACTGCTTTGGTGAGGAGTGCTTGAAAAAAAAGAAAATTTTTCTGAAATTCACCTTCGAAAGGGAAGTTACGCATATTCGTAAGATATAATCCCTGACCGATTTAAGCTTCAGATTTTCATTAATTTCAATGCTGCTGTGTTTTTTAAACATCATCGAATAGCTGAGTGTGCTCGGAAAATTCGAATGCCTCAATCAATGAAAGTATCGTTGCTCCGTCCCAAAACCAAATATTCGACAGACTTGTTTCCACAGTCTGTACATTTTTCAAGTACAGCTGTTTAGTACTGTATATCCGTCTTGGGAGTAATTCAGTAATTGATGACACGCGAAAGTTTAGTGGTACAGTATAATTTACCATTCAAAATCATTTAATTCAAGTCTCTGATCTGGCGTTCATGTTTTCTTGGGGTTTTCCTGTTCGAAAATCGTGGGACAATTCAGGTACTGAAAAACCTTTTGGGCCTTCATTGCCAAAAAACAATTATCATTCTAAAGGAATTTCATATACTCGAACAGTCTACCTTTCTGGAGTAGAGTACAGTATTCCCAATAGGAAGTTGCATTTTACGCCCGTTTTCAGGAACCTTAAAATGAAATTCTTGAGACCTCTGTCCGAGGTTTTTGATAATGTATCACTGAGCCCACGAATCGGGTAACTCATGCAGGAGTATGATTCGCTGTTCTGTACACGCTCCTTTTTTTTTTGTACCCCACAGGCTCGTTGGATTGCATCAGTAGTAGCGATTCGAAGCACTATTTAGATGCCAGTGGACTTCAGAAGAAGATCTCAGACTGTAGTTATGATCGGGATGCTCAGAGCTGTTTGGCAGCAGAAGCGATGAAAAGCAATGTTGTTTTGCCGGAAGAAACGCAAAATTTACTTCGCGGGCGTCTGAGTCCTGTTCCCGTCTTCTCGCACAAAGACATCTCAGTTTTCGTTATTTCTGCAGCAGATGGTGAGTTCTTCGATTTTCATAAAATTTATTCACGAAATATCCGGGTGAAATGATACTTGCTGCATTTTAATTTGATTTGTAAAAGGCTGGTGTGTTGAATTATAGTAAAATCTCGTTACGACGCAGCCATAAAAATCGTTGTGAAGGAACTAAAATAAACTTGCTGCTATTGGACAAGGACTTGAGAAACGAATTCGTTGTAATCGGTTATTCGTTATAACCAGATTCTAGTGTATTATTTATATTACTATGATCACCCCATATGTGACGCATTTCATGTACTGCATCAACTATAATCGCAGCGTATGATTATTTGAATGAATATCCCAAGGCAAAATTTATGCAAAATTCACTGTGACCTGAAGGTAAAAATACTAGATTAAATTTCACAGAAGACAATAAATGTACATACGGTAATTCTCTTCCTTGTTCACATCGGTTGCTTGGGCAGTGCTTTAAACTTTTAAAGACTTGTGAAATCATGTTCATGTTGATGCCCAAGCTTTCTTAAATGACATAAAAGAGTAACGAAAGGAAAAATATTCTTTGGAACATTTTTGTAGATTCGAGGATTTAATGAGTGTTTCAAAGATGGATTCACCCTCTGAACATATTTAAAAACCCTTCGCAATAATGTTGATAAACTTTGAATTAATAAGCGAGCTCGACGTGGAAAAAAACCAGCAATTTCAAAGTATCACTTATTCTCTACTAGTGTTGGAAAATGTGTATTCCAGACGTCTATCGTTGAATCTTGTTCTACAAATAACAGTATATGGCGCATTATTCATCGGATCACGTGTTTTTGAGTTTGAATACCCCTCTTCTTTTGCAGATACGTCGGTTGAGAGGAACGAGTTGTTGAAGAGAGTTTTGCCTCAGTTGAAAACGCACTGCAAAATGCAAGGATGCCGGATGATCGGATTGAACGTGAACAAGCTCGGAGAACATAGTAACATAGGTCATTACACCCATCGACAGCTGTGTCTGCGCATTTTGAAAAGTGAGTATAATGCATTCATTGAGTCCAGCACGTGAGCTACCATCGCAAAAAGCGAATTTATTGCCGATTCCAGAATTAATAACCGTGTGATTTTCGGATTCCCCGTCGAACGTTTAACATTTTAAAATGTTGAAATGATTCATGTGTATTTCGAATTTCTCACTTCACAGTAATTATTCTTTTCTTTTTCTTGTCCATATTTCGTGACCAGGATTAATTGATGCCTCTCTGGACGTTCGATTTTTTTTATCAATTTGTTTGTCTTGATTGTTTGTTTATAATGAACACTGCATGAGTGCAGTACCTGGATGTGGAAACTAAAAAGTTTTCGCATTCCGCCGCCCTTGGATTCTCACGCATTATAACACTGATTATCTGAGCAATTGACTAGGTCCAATTTACTTGATGATCAAAAATCACGTATCATCGAGTACTGTGATAGACTTTTAGTGAACACTGAAGAAAGGCCCACTCCTGACATTCCGACAAGTTCGGAATCGCGTTACTTGGAATAATTTGCATTCTGATGAAAATAAAGCGGCTGAAGTTATCTAGTCGAGGCATGTTGAACAATTTTTTTTTTCCTTTTAATACAGTGAAAAGTGGACACGGATGATAAGATGCCATGTTTACCGGAGGCTCAGAGAATCGAAGATTTACTACATATTCCGACGTTTCATTTTCATCTTCCTTTCAGACATCCGAGAATGCTCCAACTTGGTTCTCATTCTATTGATCCGTGATGACCCCGGGAAATTGCTTTTGCCGGAAATTATCAGTTCGAAAGATTTCGAAGCAGCGTGTGGCGCGCTGGACAGTCGGCGTAGGAAAAGGTTACAGGAATGTTACTTCAAGAGTGGAGACTCGTATTTGTTACTAAAGAAGGTGGCTGCATCCATTCTTATGTATTTTTTATCGTGTGAAAAAATCGTGATCACTGATGAGTTGCTTTTTCTTTAGGAGGGTGTAGGTCCTCAGGATGACCTTATTACTGCCTTGACGGGCGTTTGGGAGGACTGTGATTCTCATCAGTATTTGAAAAGCATGTTTGAAGAGGTGGGTGCTAATTTCCGCAATGCAAAAAACACGTGATTGGATTTTTTTTTTATTAATTTTCCGCTGGTCAGGTTGTGGATATAATGTCGGGTGAGAAGGGGGAGGAGCGTTGTGCAATAAAATCTACTATTTGCCTAAAAATTCGACCGGTGGGAAGAAGTGCAGAAGAGATGCAAGGAGCAGAAATGCATCTCAAGCGTCTCACTTTGTTGGATTCGAAGATTCAGGTATTCCTTGGGTGTTTTTTTTTTTTCGATGAAATCGAAGGAGGGAATTTTTGATCATTTTGCGGTTTTTCTTTTTAGGCTTCGGTAGATGAAAACAATATCGTGCAACTCACGGTGAAGCTCAAAGATGGGATGATCGATCCCGAGTATTCTTCACACGTACAATACTTGGACGATGTTTGCGCAAGAACTATGCCTATCCTTACTAGCATTGTTGATTGCGATATCATGCCTTACACGCAAATGGTGAGTGAGTTTCTTGGTCGACGTAAACACGCCATTTATTACGTGGTATTTCGGGTAGAAATTACTTGGTGGCCCAGAGCATTTTAAACCTATTCTCAAGTTGCAATATTTCGACGATAAATTACAGTCGGACCTCTCCAAGTCAAATTTGAAAGGTCCAGCAAATAAAAAATAAATCGATTTAGAGAGGTTTCGAGTTGGGGAAGCTAGGTCTGAAAATGTTTGCTGTGAATTTTAAAATGAGTAATTTGGGCTGAAATGTTTGTAATTGTTTGTGATGTGTCCCAAAGCATTTCCTTAATTATTTCCACAGGATAAAAAGGCTAACCACAGGAAACTGAAGTATGAATGTGTCCAATCCATGATTTTTTGAACCAAATAAAGTTGCTGGTTCTCCTTTCCAAAAGCATTGCCATTTGAATTTCCTGACTTAAAACTTTCGATTTACGAGGTTTTGGTTACATTATTTTAACGGGACTTTGAACAGGGGCCAGAAAAAAATCGATTTAGGGAGATTCGAATCAAAGAGGTCGAGCTGTAGTTCATACTGAAAACCTGAAATGCAATGCTCATGCTTAAATTAGCGATAAATGCAATTATTTTTGATCCGTTAATTGCTTCGTGTCTTTCGTATCATAATCACAACAGTTACGGGGAAAAAACGTGATTTATATAAAATTTGCCAGGATAAAAAGTGCATTCTTTTTTACTGCGATACAATGTATCAAAAAACTTCGAATGCTGGAAAACCCAACTTGGAGCTGAAATATATGCTTAGTTCTTGATTTGAACACAAATTTGAAAGCCTTTTTTTTAACCATGGTCATTTGAAATCGTATGTCCGGAAAATAATGGGATTTAACGTTTAGGGAAGTATTTTTTTCCGTAATGCGATGCGTTTTTTGTCTGTAATCTAAGTGAAATTTGCGTTGCAGGGACTTCCAGCGCTCATTGTTGACCTATCTCGACTTACAGAATGCAATTCATGAAGTTGACGATTTTTTTATGATTTTTAGGATCCTCTTCCATTTGGCATTGATCGCTGGTTAGCAACCGAGCTTAAGCAAGGAGGTCACATCCTAAAATCGCTCTCTCGATTGCCGTCATTTCGCACAGAGCAACTGAAAAGTTTCAAAAGGTGGGTGATGTTCTTGAAGCTTTTCACAGATTCATATGTACAGTTATTCAGAAAACAGTAATTTCGTCATTCGGAGCATCCGAAAAGGCTAATACTGTAGTTACTACCGTAGGTATTTTATTTGGGGCCAATACGTTGTGGAGATTTTATTAGACTTGCTTGAAGCAGTAATGATTCAGAAATATATGCTGTAATTAATTTCTCGATTCCAAAGCCGTGACCCGATCGACCATTGTAATCTACTGTAGCGACGTTCATTTGCTCATCAGAGCAACCAATACAAATGATGGGAACTTGTGATGACGTGGTTTAAAATGGCATTCAATGTTACCAGTCTGTTACATATATGTAACCAAAATGAATTTGTCAACGTAATTGGCAGAGTCGCGGAACTTCTCGCACAGTGCAATAAAATGAAAGAATTCTACATTTTTTGGCACCGTTTACTTCTGTCGGGGGGTTTTCCCCCCGGATATCCGTGTCAAATGTACTGTACGCGCTGGGTTTTGAATCGTGAAGATCGAAAAAACATCCTCATGCTGAACCGAAATACATTTCTTCGACAGAGTGATCGAGAGAGCGAACGGGCATGCAGTTATTGTTCATGGTGAACCAGGCTGTGGGAAAACAACATTTATGGTTTCTGTGATAAACGCTTTGCGGCGGTGGTTTCCCGGTTGTGGGATTTTGTTCCGATTCGGAGCAATGACGCCGCAGACGCAGATCTCATCGAATCTCTTTCGCTCGATTGCCATTCATTTATCGTACTTTCTGGATGAATCCGCTCACGAGCAGTACAGAGTGAGTTTTATTCGGAAGAGTCGAAAGTAATTCAAGTTCGTGCATTTTTCGACGATTTTCAACGAGGAATTGTATCTGATCAAGAAGTGTTATTCCCGGAATCGGAGAGTTTTTTTTTTCGTATAGCGAAATTTTTGTAGACGTCAACGAAGAAGTGTGAAAAACTTACGAGATTTAATGTTAGATGACGCTCAACGGCGACAATCACAAAATGTGATTGTTGCTGCTGATTTTCAACTGTTTGGCGCGATATTTTATTTTTCTCTTTTTTTTTGACGCACGGAGCCCTTTTTGGAAATTAATTCTGTGATGGTGAGACTCCTTAATTATGACGAATAGTTTTTGGGGGTTTTCTCCCCTTGACGTTCGGACGTGATGATCGAAACATTTTTGTGGGCCCTATACCGTGTAAACCTAGTTCAACTTGGTATTTTATTTACGTAGGTCAATTGATTTCATTATAATTTTTTTACTCTTCGATTTTTTCTGCTAATTTTTTTAATAGACCCAGACTTGGAAGGATATTATTCTGTTCTAATAGAATGGCTTGGTTCACTGCCATCTTACCGCATTCATGTATCGATATAATCTTGTAATGGGGGAATTCGGCAAATTGGTTTGATTGAAAACATTGCAAGAAACCAGGAGTCTTTCGTTGATAATGCAGGCGTGAATTTTGTTCCGCAGAAGCCCGCTTCGAAGGAGGTTCTGATGGGCATGTTGAAGAGTCTGCCGCCAGATTTTTTTCTCATTATCGTCGTTGATGCAATAGACCAGGTTCGGAATGGAACGCTTTTCTTTTTGCCATAGTCTTATTTCGTGATTGCTCCCAGGTTGAAAAAGTGGCTGTTGATCCGTTTGATTGGCTGCCCGTCGATAATTTACCGAGCAACATCAAAATCATCGTTTCTATGGACAACACATCAGAATACCTGCCGAAAATCAAAGACATTTTGCCAAAAAGTTCCTTGTTTTCGGTGAGTTTTTAGGAAGACTTCTTTCCTCTTATTTGTTGCAAAAGCCTTAATTTGTTTTCACAGTTGGAAAATCTCGCTCTGAATGATTTGATGAGTGTTGCCAAAGAGAATATGGCTGCTCAGCATCACTATTTACCGAATGCCAATGAGCTCGAACAAATCCGCAAATGCCTGTCGTCGGTACAGTCCTTATGTGGAGTCCAGGTACTCAACCCTTTTTGTTCAAAGTGTCTAAAGTTGTCATGAATTTATTTTTTGTGGAAATCTCCGCAGTTTTATTGTAATTTTTGGAAGCGTGCGAAATGACTCTCCAAAGTATGTGTTAAAAGATGCTTTATAAATTTGAAAACAGCTGCTTGCAACAGGAATAAGGTTGCGAATTTTGTCCTTATTCTCTCAAACTTGTCGCCCAAAACCCTATTGAACCCGGCGTTGGCTGCATCCTCTAAAAGAAAAGGAAAGTTGTCGTAAAACTATATTCGAAAGTTACAGCCGTTGACATCGACTCTGCGTAGAACGGCATGTGTCATGATAATGGAGATTTCAGTAAAATGTGTTTACTGAAACAATGTAACGAATTTTTCAATCACCTCTGAAGTCTTGTGCACCCCCTGTATTTCTCTGAATGGGGAAACTTATTCCTCATTTCCGATGTAGTTGTTGACGCAGTTGGGATACACGGGATCCCTGGAATCGCTTCCGAATACCGTACAAGGGCTTCTGGAAAAAATGGTCCAGGAGCTGGAGGAATCCCTTGCCTCTAACAAGGTACTAGGATTTGGGTTCGTGATACAGTATTTTGAAAAGTCAATCCTACATGAATATCGTGTTTTGCAGGTGTTCGAGGCGTTGTTGGCGCTTGCGACAATGCGGCAGGGTGTAGCTGCAGAAGAATTTGAGGAATTCTTTACTGAGCCCTCGCAAGGTTTGTTGAAAACTTTGATTCAGGGTTGGACTCTTTCTTCGTGTGATACATTTCCAATTTTCAAATGACTCGTGTGTTGGTGACTGAACGAAGCTGGGTAAAAGTTTTCGAATCGTGTTTTTGATTTTTGAATCATTTTAGTGCCTCAGAGAAGAAACTTCTGCAGTTTTCAATTCTTGGTTTTCTGCGATGGCATTGTGGAAATCGCATCTTTCTATTTTCAAATACCTTCATCTATTTTTTTTTACCTCGCATGGAAATACCGCTTCATTTTTATTGAATTAGGCTGCGATAGACATTAAAAATCAGCAAAAAATATTGTACCAATTTTTTTTTTTCTGCCCGGATCGTTGGGGAAGTAAGGGACATTTTCTTCGCGCTTCTCAGTTGTCCAGCATAAAATCAACTGTCGGATTTTTCAGACGACAGTGGGGTGCCAAATTTTGATGGCGCGTGGCTCAACATCTTCTTCAGCGTCCTGCCGTTTCTGCACACCATCAACGTGGGAGGTGTCTCAATGTACACCTACACAAGTCGACATTTCAAGAACATGGTGCTATCACTTGGTTCGGAGCCAACTGCTAAAACTTCTTTGGAATCAACTCTACGTGCCTTGAAAAAGCGTTTGCAGGTATGCGACGTGAATTTGTTGAATTTTTCGAATTTCTGGTTTTAAATTTAATTCCGGATGTTTAGGATACTTTGTCCGTCATGGATGGTAGGGACACGTGTCATGCGTTTGAGGAAATACCGTTTCTTGCCTTCCAACTTGGAGACAGTATGGATGAATACATATTTGGAATGAATTGGCTGTTCGAAAAGATATGCAAGTGCGGAGTCACTGAGGTATGTGCTCAACAGAACTGAAGACAGTTGGCTCAAAAGCTTTGAAAAAGTACATATTGTCTCTCTCGAACTTTTCCCCCATATTTGTTCTCCCAGATTAAAATGAAAATGAATTAGGAATCTGGAAGTAAAAGGAGAAAAAATAGGCTGGTTTTACCCTCTACATTTGCAATGTTTAATAATTTTCAGGTTTTCCGAAAGTGGACAGTTTTAAGTGCTTCAAATAGTGGAAAACATTCAAGTGACATTGCACCAGATCTGACCATTTCTAGTTATACCGAAGAAAAAGTTCTGATCCTGAAAATCTTTGTTCGTGATGTTGGATTGAAGGTTTCCTCGAAATTTCAAAATTCAAAATCGTGAGCAAAAATTTGTCCGAGCATCAATAGCTGGAATTTAAGATCGCTATAAAGCTTGATTTCGAGTTTTTGTGGTTATCCTAAGATAGTTATAACTAGTTCATTGAGTGACTAGGACTCACACTGAGGTACCCAAAATTATTTTGAAATACTGTACCTTGCTCTTCCATAGTTTCCTGATGGTTGTATACTTGTATTTCAATTTTTAAGGATGAATTTTTCCGTGCAATAGAAGGAGTGCATTTATTATGAATAGTTTTTCGACGAAATCCGAAAAGCTTCGGAATGAATTGACGAGACGCTTGTAACTATCAACGATGAATTTCAAGATAATGGAAAAACTGTCGAACAAACAGTCATTTATTTATATTCGGACAATAATTAATTTGCGAGCTAATGGTGTTTATGTTCCGTACGTTTTAGGTCGAAAATGACTTGAGTCTTGTCTTGCGTCGACAAGACAACCAGGACGATCTTTTGCTGCTCTTCTCCGCTTTACATCTGAGTGGACATGCGTTGAACGTGGATCCCGCCCAATTTTTCACTCAAATTTACACTCGTCTGTTGCCGATCGCCGCGTCCACGGATTTCAATGTTAAATTTCCGAGTACGGCGGTATTGTTGGCTCGGATCAAAGAATTCCCGATGACGAGCTTCATACCATTGAGGCCTTGTCTCCGGAGTCCCAGCTTGAATGGGGAACAGGGAGGGTATTCGTCAAACGGGAGAGTGAAGATGGACGCGAAGCTTTTTGCGATTCCTTCGGATCCTGGTTATGTGATCTCATTGTCGTCGACCGCTGGAAAACTGGCCGTGTGGAACTGCATCAAAAACACTTGTGTTCAAAGGATGCGGGATTTGCAAGAGCCGAAAATCCTCCAGCTTTTGCCGGGAAAACGAAAAGCAATTTGTCTCTGCGGCCGGGAGCTGATTCTCATCGATCTTGCGGAAGGCAAAATGGAGTTGAAATTGAAAGGCATTATGAATCAGAAATTGCCGCTTTTTGCTTTGGTGGACGAGTATCATCTAATAACTCTCGCACGAAACCGCATGTATCTCAACTTGATCAACATGGAGTCCGGAGACTGCATTTCCACGTTTAAAGTGGGAGAGGATCGGTTCTTGAATTCGTTGGTTGTATCGGAAAACGGGAAGATCTGCGTTTAGCACGAAACCGCATGTATCTCAACTTGATCAACATGGAGTCCGGAGACTGCATTTCCACGTTTAAAGTGGGAGAGGATCGGTTCTTGAATTCGTTGGTTGTATCGGAAAACGGGAAGATCTGCGTTTGTGGAGATGAAACTCAGAAGCCGTTTCCTTTGCTTGTTTGGGATCTTGAGAAAAGGAAGTTAGTGTTTGATCTCCGCATCCCACACCATGAATTCTTGACGCATCTCATGGCGATCACGAAGGAAGGGCATTACGTCGCATGTGCATGTGAGGTGAGAAAGGCGTGAAGCTAAAATTCACATTTATAATTTGTACCTAAAATTTCAAACACCATTTTGGAGAGTCTTTCAAAAAACCAAAAAATCTAGAGAGAAAATCGGTGTAGTGTTGATAATTCTGATGGCTTACACATTGCCCTGACCTGTTTTCCTTAAAGTGAGTTTTAGTGTTTTAATAAGGGTAACGGAAGAACGAGTTCGAATTCTCTGTTGTAATGAAAAAAAAAGAACAACAATAAGAGAAAGTGTCAGAAGAGCCAGAATTAATATTGTAAGTACAATATCTGTATCATGACGAACTAGGTGCGAAGGGCCCGATGAATTTTTCAACTTACGACTGGCACAAAATAATCTCTGAGTAATTTTCGAGAGAGCTTTTCTGTTCAGTTTTACTGAATTATGATGAGGGATTTAATTCATTAGAGAAATAAGATATCTTCATGCTTCATGACAATTTCGCGGACGAAGAAACGATCGAATTTGAAGCTGGTGAACTGCAGTATTTCGTGATTAAGGCTCGCCAGATTTTCCTCCTTGATTTTTTGTATTTTGTGGACTCGCTCCTTCCATGTTCGATCATAAATTCTATTGCTGTATAACCTTTGGGAAACAGGTTTGAATTGTGAGAATTTACTTGAATTGAGATTTCTGAGATTTGTCGAGTGCGATGAAGGATTCGTTTTCACCTGTGTATGAGGTTATGATGAATCTGTTGTAATAAAAATGTATCTGTTAGAATACACACAAGAACAACAATGCCACTTGTATTATCGTAACAGAAAATGTAAAACCTTTAGGAAACAGGTTTTCTGTCTGAATTGTGTGAGACTTGCCTTGAATTGGGATTTCTTAGGTGTAGTCGAGTGCGATGAAGGATCTGTTCACACCTGTGCGTTCTTCGAATTTTCTCCCAGGAAATCGATGGGAATGAAGCAATGTTCATCGTGGTGTACGATCTTCAAAACGGAACCCAGTTCAAGAGGCTGAAACCCGGGAAGCCGATGGTCGCCCTCGCCATCTCCAATCCGCAAGGACACGGGCAAACGTCTCTGCTGTCGCCGTCGAGGTCACCACATTCCACGCTGCAGGCGCTGGTTGCTGGCTCTCTCGGTCCCAGTGGTAGGCGAACCTCTGTGATATCCTCGCCAATTTCTGCCACTCCCCCTTTGATTCCATTGTCTGGGAATGTCACCCCAACTCCTGGCGCAGGTGTGCTGCAGTATCAAGAGCCTCGTGACCCGTACGTTATTGCTTCGCGGACCGATGCGTCTATCTTGATCTGGGACCTGATTACTGGTACGATTTCGTGTGTTCTGACGCAAAAATGAGTGTCGTCGGTGAGAGCGAACGATTTTCTGATGGCAGTGATGAGTCTTTCTCTTTCACAGGCTCGCTCAAGTGGACCCTAAGGGGCCACACTGTGGGGCCCGACATGCTGCGAGTAACTGAGAGCGGGGAACGGCTTTTTAGCTATAATTCCAAAGGACATGACCCCACTCTGCGTTTATGGAGCCTCGTATCAGGTTTGTTCATTTTTCTCTTCGCAAATTTAAAATGAAGATCATTCTACCGTTCGGTGAAAGACACCAGACTGCTCTGAAAGAGGGCGGTAAATTGCTTATGAGCCTTGAGGAATATCGATAAGAAATAAACTGAACGATCGAGATGTAGGGAATATTTTTGGAAGAGAAATAAACTTATGTTTTCATCTTAGACTTTACAGACCCACGCAGCTTTCCTCAGTGACGTCAAGGCAATATTTCCTTTTTGAGTGTCCGTGAAATATTAATTCCCAACAAATGATTTAAGAGACTTAATTTATAAAGACAGTACTGTATTTTAATCCAACTAAACTATGGTACACGTGGACTGAAGAGATCCGAGATAACAATGGATGATTCCCCACCCGAACCCTACGTGTGACTAAAGCATCTGAGTTATTACGCATATTGGACAGCATCACTGGTCAATAGCTGGTTTTGTACGAAAAAAAAAATTGCAACTTAATTCCCAGGAACATCGGTGGCATCTTTTACGCCGGATCACCCATTCATTGATTGTTGTCATGCTGTGCTGGGAAGTCGGACTGTAGTTTATGCGTCAGCCTCCTCGTCCGACACGGAATTAGAAGAAAACGAAAGCAATATTGTCTCTCTGCTGTTAGCCAATGGCTCCAACTGGCAAGAAAACTTCACCCCAGCACCTTTTGGATCCTCCGCCTGTTCCGACGTTGTTGATATTCATTTCACGTTGCCGCAATCTGGCGTATGACCACGGTCGAAAAGGTGGTGGAAGGAGAGCCAAAATATTTCGGTAACGTGAACCTCTGTCGGTGGTTTTTTGAGGAGTTGGAGGGTTTTGTCATTTTGACAGACGTGGAGAGCTGTTATCGTTTCGAAACCCCGTTTTGTTTGTTGGGGTACTCCTCATCCATAAATTTTATCATAGTGATTGCTGTAGAAATCGATCCGATTTCTCTGTAGTTGAATTAGAAATCATTTATTTAGGAGATGGTTTCTAAACGTGTTCGCAATATCACCGCTTCAGAAGGCCAGTAGGATCTTCTACTACGTCGACACCTGCATTTGTTACTAATGTTAATTTTGTAAGTTTTTTTTTTTTTTTCCTGACGAGGTGTGTTCATTTTGTTTCTGAGAAACTTCGCGAATTGAATACCACTGTTACCTTTGGCCTCTTTCGAGTATATGCACCAAATTGATGAATTCTAGTCGAAGATATTTTCTGTTCACAACCGATCGACTAAGATGCAGTAATTCCGGGTGGACCCTTTCCATTTACTGTATTCGATATGTTTGGGCGCAATCAAACATTTCAGGACTCCCTGGTTTGGGAAGGGCATATTCGCTATCATCTCCTGGCGTTTAGCACAAAAAATTGGTGCTGCTATGTGAGGAAACGGGAGAAAATACATTTTTATAATATTTGTGTATATCATCCAAATACAGAGAACATCGTTAACTGAAACCGTGGTCTGTCATTGCATGAAGGCTTTTCTTTTTTCATTTCCTCGCTTGGTTTTCGGGGTTTGTAGGACCAGCTCCTGTGTGTATATCGGAATAATGTAGAGGAACATTTAGGGAACGGCATGAAATTCGAACCAATGATGGCGAATGTAGTGCTGGGATAAAAAGGAGAACTTTAAATACGTCGATAGCGATCGCACTTCTTCTACGGCAAGGTTTCCCAACCATATTTAGTTTCACAGAGCCTGATCTTCGGCTACATTACAGCCCAGTCCTTCTATATAAGCTTTAAAACTCAATTGTATTAACTTCTTAATTCTTATTCCTTATGTTATTCTCCTTTGCATGTTATTTTTTGAAACCAAATCTACCGACTTCAAACATGATAAAATACATGTACCTTATTTATTTGTAGCTTATTTACATCCTAATCCCATTTCTGACAATAATGTTTCCCCCGTTGAAGGCCATGGAAAATTTGATTCGGTTGACAAACTTTTGGTGGCAATAACCCATTAAATTTGTTAAACCAAGGGTCCCGCACTGCTGTATGTTATGCATAAATTATAAGATGTCAACTTCAGTGAAATGCACTCGTGACACATGTTGCATTATATCTTCTGTATATACTGTACTTCACTCTCTATTCATGCAGCCTATATATATTGGCCATTATACGCGAGGTAAAAATCGTATGAGGAGGAATGAACTACTGATTATTATGAGTGTCCTACTTGAATGCGTTATTAAGGATGAAAAGGAAAATAAAGAGGACACGCTGGTGTGGAAGACGAAATCTAAGAAAAAATTTGCGTCCGACAAATTCATATTTCCAGTGTTGGAATGTTTTTCTGAGGACTTCATCTATACATAACAGTATGTACGGTCCGTTATTCTTCCTAGGTTGTTTTTGAAGCACACACATGCAACAATAATTTATTGAAACAAACCCTTGACACAAAGCGATGATCGATTCAATAACGCGTCATTAGCTCATAAATTGTTCACAATAAGTTACAATCACATATAGGAGCATGCCAAATATTATATTCGTGCGGAAAATTTATTTCGCTCAGTTCATATTCTCACGTTTGTTTCTGCGTGAGAATGCAGGTGAAGCACGGTAAAACATGCCACGCAAAAAACCCTGCCATGTCAGAAAGACGGGTACATATACCAGGATGATAAATATCAAATGAGACCACAATATGGGATGTACATTTTCGGAATGAACGGGTGTTCTGATAATTGCCCTCGTTGCTGATTTGTGTTCTAGCACTTCCGTCGTTTTCTTGATTTTACGTTTGATGGAGCTTTTATTTTATCCCTTTTTTCACCTTTATGCAAAGTATTCAACAACATATACGGTATCCATCTATGTAATCAAAACTTCTTGGCCCAGTGCGTGCTGGTAGCCTGGTACAGTATATATTTCCTCTATAACGGAAATAAATACCTGGCACTGTACATATTTCCTCTATAAAAGAAATACATATATCGCAGGGCTAATATATGCTTGATGTTGATCCAATATATAATGTACAGTATTTGATGTTGAAGCTCCTCCCGCGCGGCGGTATGGAGCTATATGTGATTAATTTATTCTCAGCGAAACTGTGATCATTGATTTATTTTACAGAAGAATCATTTCATGAAGCGCAATCCTTGCTGGGAATAAATTAATGGCCGCTGTAAGGCAGAAATATCGTAATTTTAGCTATATGCTAGCTTGATGTCATTGAACGATGGGACTCAGTTCGAGCCAGGCATGGGTAATATAATGCCCATGCAGTTAGGGGGATTAATCAGGATGCATGAATCTTAACATCCTGTGAGAGACAGCTCTTTGGCAGAGTGCTTCTTCGCACAGTACTGATGAACTGTACACACGAACACAGTCCCTATGCTTTCAGTTGGTGTTTCTCCAGAGCAATTATAGACAGCCCCCCTCCTCACCACGCAGTTGCGCAAGCCATGTAGTGACAACGTGGCGCTACGTGCCTGTGTAAAATGGCTCGGACGCTGGCGTGAACTCCTTCCAGGCTGTCGCTAAATCGAATAATCCAGCATG
>CAJPEX010001114.1:0-56417 GCA_905338405.1 Notodromas monacha
AGGTCATTCATTCCCTTCATCCCGGGTCGCCACTTAATTGGGAAACGATTCGATTGTATATTGCAGAGAGAAGCTGCGTTGGGGATGAAGAAACGATTTTCAAGTCATATATATATATATATATATACGTATGAGGACGTTCGTGTGCTATTAGTGGTGCGGGCAAAAGCGAAAGCAAAAAGAAAAAAAAGGAAACATAGGGCCATCACGAGCATGATTTGCCGTTTCGTGATCGGTAAAACATGACCCAAGACGGTGACCGCAGTCGTTCCTGCGACCGTGTCAGGACCCCGGATGTCACGGGCACAGGTTGCTGGACAAAATAGCAGGAATGCACTCTAATCATGGGATTATATCTGCAGATGAAAAATTCCGCTTTTATCGAATTCAATTTTGAAAGAAATTATTCCTGAAATATAAGGCCCTTACCTGACAGAAAATGCGATAGGCATAATCCCATAAATAGACGGCCGAATCTAACACATTTTCAAGATTCAATAAATATTTTATTGCAGAAAATTATTTATTCAAAATAGTTTTCGGATTGCGTTATAAATTATTTTCATATGCTAATCTTATGTATGCAGGTAGACTCTCTATCATGCAACAATTTTCTCGGTAGTGTATAACACATTTTTCTGTTGTATTATTATAGCAGGGATCACCAGCACCCATATTGGAGGGGTTCATAACAACAAAATTCTATGCAAAACATTTTCTGTCCCTTGAATTTTGTAGTTCTATCTCTCTCTCACGTTTTTTTCGCGTAGTGTGTTGCTTCTTAGAAAAGCTCGGGTATAAAAGATGCCGTCCTTCCTTTTTTATAACTCGAAAAGTTTTCAATTCCAGACAAGGAGTCAAAACGTTTACTGACTTTTATTTGTTTAGTCTTTTCAGCACAACATTTCGCAAAAATATACCGAAAACTCTGCCGCAGAAGGGTTGAATCTTCACTCAAAATTGGATTGATGCAAACAAAAAGATGAAGAATCGAAGTTCAAAATTTTTTTTAAACGAAGTGCGTCACACACAGCGAGGAATATTTTCCAGCCCACATTTTTCAACAGGAACGAAAACATGGTCAAGTTTTTCAAGGCTTAAGCTCGGTTGCTCAGACTTTTTTTGTAGTAATTTATAGTAGATACAAGCAAAAAGATCAACACTTGTCGCTCAATCATATTTATTTTTAGATTGAAGAGCGTCGATCACGCACTGAGGAATTATTTCGAGCTCATATTTTCTATATACAGCAGGAAGGCGAAAAATGTTGATCTTTTTCAGAATTTGAGCTTTGTTATTGCTCAGTCTTGGTTTTAATTTGCTGATTTGTATATAGTATCTTCATTAAAACATTTTGCAAAAATATACTAACAGCTCTGCCGCAGAAGGCTTGAATAATCTCCATTTAAAATCGGATTGATGCAAACAAAAAGGTCGACACTTTTCGTTCTATTTTTTACAGAAGGAAGAGCGTCACACAATGTACAATTTTTTCGAGCACACACTTTCATAACGGAAAGGGAAACAAATTCATGCTTTTCAAAACTGAAGCTCTGTTAATCAATCGTTCTTTTTTGCTGTTGGTGATTTCTTGTCTATTTAGCGTGTTTCGCACGAACATACCGACAACTCCGCCGCAGAAGGGTTGGATAATTTCCATTCAAAATCGGATGAATGAAGAAGAACAACACTTGTCCTGTTCTATTTCGGCTGCCAAAATGCAGGCCGAACAGGAAACGTGATTGCGATCACGATTTTTGCCCCACCGTTAGCTCACGAAATATAATCACTCACGTAAGGCGGTGCTGAGCTTTAAGCACAGTGGTGCTCCACACGCCAGCATTTGTATACCACATTAGCCCTTTAAGCATTACACAATTCCGGCATGTTTTTTTTCTTGTCAGCTTAATTACCTTTACTTTACATGAGAAAGAAAGAAAAAAAGGTCGCACTACCTGCGTTAAAAGGTTCAGGTTGCCCCGGCACGTATAGAATTTTATTTTATTTATTCCCGTGTATATAATATAGGCGAAGATGCTGAAAATGATTTTTGAAAAATTTATTCGACTTGTGTTACGCAAGAAAATTCAAGATCTGCACTATGTAAACAGATGAACTCCCTTTACGAAGATCTCGTTTACAATTACATTCTCTGTGTAACAATTTTTTTTTAGGTCCGATCAAGAGAATTCTCTCCCCATGTTTTAGGGTTTCTTTATAGAAAAATTTTCTTCAAAACGAAATATTTCCGGTCCATGAATTGCGTTTTATAGAGTCCACCTGTAGAAATTTCAGTTTCTGCAGTTTCTATGAGTCAATCTCTAAAAAAAATTTCAATTGCAATCGATCGGCTCAAGGACGTATTCATTTTTCTTCTCAATTTTATTCTAAGTAACGTTATATACAGGAGAAATTTCATCGAATATATGTCTCGTAAATATAAAAAAATTATTTCGAATGCCTTTTGCTTATGAAATAAAATGACCTTGGAATATTCTCGACAATAACTTCTAAATCGACGAAAGCAGATCTGAAATTTCAACAGAAGCTGGGAGCACATCTGAGATGAAGATGAACTTCCATTCAAGGCAGTTCAAATGATGTTTCTTTATGCCTTTGCCTGGTTGTGTAACGTGAGTCTTCTGTGGTGTAGTTTCGGATGATTACGTGATGGTCTTCTATACTTGAAACCCGACTCAGCGTCTGCCCATTAAACGTTAATGAACCACGGAATCATTTTTGAATGAATGTTTGAAAGAAACAGATTTTCTGATTGAGCGGCCAGCTTTTGAAGCGGTGAGCACTTAGGAATTTCGATTAATATTGAAGTTTTATTTTTCGCTGGTTTAAATGACTGGTACCTTGAAAACATTTACGAGTCGGTCAGTTTTTTTAAAAAAATTTTCACAAAAACTAGGATGCAAAACTTAATTTTTACTTGAATAGCTTCTCATCAGCATGCAAATTCATTTTAATTTTGAGAACCAGTAAAGATATTTGTAATATTTTATACGTTTTTAATAGCTTTTCGAGTTCTGGAAAAATTACGTATAAATATGAATAAGATGCAAATGCATTCAGAAAGCTTGGAAGCTTGAAGCTATTTTCACAGAAAAAAATATTATAAAACGTAGAAATACATATTTTTAGCCCGTTGTCGGCTTGCAACGCAAAGTAAGCTTTTATACTTATTATATGAAATTTTCATCTAGGTCAGTGTTCCGCAACCTTTTTTGGCCTGCAGATCAGCAAAGTTCCTTTTAAAAAATGTTGGACTGGCAAAAAAAAAAAAAAAATTCCTGGAGACCAGCTGAATTTCATGTCAGGGACCATTATATACTGTATAGATGTCGCCCAAAAAACCAGTCTATATACTTACAAAAAATATGCATTCACCAAGAATCAAAGAAATCATTGCTGGTTCTCAAGCTTTGCCAGAGTTTTGATTGTCATTCATTTTGTTTCAAAAAATTTTTATTTTATTGCTGAACAACTTGTGATTTGTTAGTACTGTAAATTTTCCAAGGATACTTGGTCTTGACTCTTGAGTCTTGACCACAAATGGCCTAGTGTGCATTTATGTCATTTCTTTGTTATGCTGAAGAAAATTTCCTGATGAAGACCAGCAATTAACTAACATCTGGGGACTAGAATCTAGGTTGCAAAACACTGGTTGAGGTTGTTTCAATAAGATAATAATAATAATGGACAACTTCATGGACAAGCTGTTCATGGACAAGTTGTATTCAATTGTATTCTATTATTGCTAAGCTTTTTTTCAACAAAAGAGTAGAAAATGAACACATTATTATTGGTTGACGGGGGCGTAAAATAATGAGTCACTTTATGGCGACACGAACAAACAATTTTTTTCCTTGCGTGGAAAATTTTTTTTTCCAAATCCACTTGTGTTCCACTCTTTGCTCGTCACCTTAAGTTACCAAATAATTGTTGACAAGGGGGTTTTTCCGTCCTTTCAACCTTCTGCTTCTTCTCAACAACCTCTATTCTGTATATACTTGTGGGGTTTTTATGCTCGTGTGCGGATGAAAGCCATGTTTCGGATGCTTGGTACGATGCACAAAGACTTCCTGCCTACGCGGAAAATTCTATTGAACATTTCGTAACCCGGCTTCAGCTAGGTTATTTGGAAGTTACCCATTTGTTGGTTGGACAGGGTACGAAGATTGAAGATGCGAAAGCAAGAGTCGTTTTTAGGAGATGGAACTCTTTCGGGATTTCTATATGCGGGGACCTTGCAACAGATTATGTTACATGGTTATTATATAAGCAAGGAAGCATTATTAAAGCGGTCAGAAACTTGAACACTTTTTCAAGGAAATATTTGTAAATACTGTAGACTGGATTGGTACTGAAGGAAACTGCAATCACGAGAGACATGTAATTGATTTTGAGGAAATTACAGTAAGAAACATTTCCCTCAAGTCTATACCGAATACAGAGCTAATAAGCGGTGAATGACGATTCAATGTTCGTGAGAAACATTTCAAGATTATAAATTTGTTCTCAGCACATTCTAGGAGATGAGTTTACGGTGTATGTCATCATGTGTGACACGAATTTTATAAAAAAAAAGTCAAACCCAATTTTCAACCTCTAAATTACACATTTTTTGACTTGCTTCATATGCAAATTTAAAAAATGACCAGTTTCAGTACCGTTTGAACGATCTTCGATGCTTCGAATTATGGAAAACCTTTTTCTCGCAGAATTATATAACCTATGAACTATCACGAATAAACGTTTCCTAAAACACGGGGATATCATCGAACGATTTCAAAATCTACGAATGTAAATGCCAGTAAATTGGAAAAAAATTCTTCTCTAGATAATAATTTGACAGTCAAGCGCGAAATATCGAGGCATCAGAATTAATAGCTTAATTTCGGTGAATTGTTTGAAGGAAGCAATTTTTGGAAAAAACTTTGAAAAATCTTTGATCTGTAGGATAAAAAAAGCAAAGGACTTGACCAGGAACAATGAAAAGAAAGATTCTGAAGAGGAAAATAGCCTTAAAAATTGCAGACATATCTTTCAGACCATCCCTCAAATGTCTCAATTAAATGAAAATAAAGGTAAGTCATACTTCGTTATATGGACATAAAAAAATGGACATGAAAAATGGCAGCTGCCTTCACAGCCGCCGCTTTGGCAGATGTGAAGGCGGCTATTGATGAAAATGGCAAAATTACCTTGGAAGACCTAGAGGCAACCCTTGGAATTAATGCCACGTTGATTTCAAGAATTCTGAGGGGAAAGCTGGGCTACAACAAAAACAAAATCTGCAGGAAGGGCACCTCATCTTTTGAGTAGAGAGCAAAATTCTGCCAGGGTGAATTTTGCAAAACATTCAAAAAAAATTGTCAAACAGGGCTGATTTTTTGTGTGACAAAGAATATGTTTTCCCTAAAGAATAACTTTTTTCAGCTCAATTACTGTACATGCCATTTTAATTCCTATCTGAAGAACTTTTGTTAGAACCCTTGTAAATACTGTAACATCATTCATTGATATTGTTTTGATGAATTTATTATGCTTGAGGAAATTTTCCATGGAGCAGCAAAAATCTTCTGCAGACTGGCGCTGTTCTGCGGACAATGAGTTAGAGAACACCGGTCTAAGTAATTAATTGTCAACAAATTTTTGTTGACAAATTGTTTCCATTGCGCGTCTTTGTTTCTGTAGAAACTTCTCATTTTCATAATGAACGAACGACACGAGTAAGCCACAAACCAAGAATTTTCGGAGTAGCAAAAAACCGGTTTTTGGGATTTTGCCGACTATATGATGGGGGGAAAAAATGTTGTGATGAAATGTTCCCGCTGACCCAAAAATTGTTCTTCTCTCACATATACACGTGATAAAGGAAAGAGAAGAGATAACACATTTTGCCTGAGGATGAATGACGTCTTGACGAGCATTTCTCGAGGGAATTTTTAAAAATGCGGTTTCAGTCGTCCTTCACGGTTTCGGAAACATTAGCAAGGTCGTCAGAATCCTCTCGTATAGCATATAGCATGTATTTCTCATAGATTGTCTGAAAACAGTTACGCGGAATGTTATTATTTTCTGCCAAATATAGAAGTTTGTATTTTTATTCATCAAAAAATGCTTCTATGCCTGGAGCATGTGGTTCTTGAGGCTTCTATATATACAGTATACGCGTTTGGATTGCGTGTTTTTATTCATCACTTTTGGGGGAAGAAAATTATTTTGACATTGACCGTGTGAGGATTTCGATTTCGCAGGGCCGGAAGTTCTTGCTGAAACCGCAGTCGAACGCGGCCGACTTAAAAAAAAAGTTTTTTTCGTCATTGCTGTAAAAGTCGAAAAATTGAGACATCGAATTATTGTTGCTATTGTTCAGAAGGATGTAAGGGAAGTTGAATGCCTGTGAATATTAGCATTGTTTTGAAAAGCCCTATTGAATATATGGTGCACAATAAAAACGATTTCAACTCTTCAGATGATGCGAAAAGAATACTCCCTTGAAAATTTGAATTGGTCTTCTTCCTCATGTTGTTGGAAGTTTTCCTGCGATTTAATTGAAAGCTTTTTTAATGTTTTTAAAAGTTTGCTGAAGAATTAAGCAAATTTTTGCAATGCTATACTTCTTAGATTATATGCAATAATAAGGGAAGTTGATGAAGCGCGCAAGAGTATATAGCAAGGTAAAACTAACACTTTTTAGTTCCTTATCATGGCATGTTTAAATTTTAAAAAATTGCATTCTCACTAATCTTGAACTTCTTGGATCTTGGAATAGAATGAATAATGCTTGGCAATCAATATAAGGATGAACTGGGTGAGAATAACGTCTCTTGATGAGAAACGGAGGACAAATTCTCTTTAGATGAAGCACTGTACTTCAACCTTCTTAATTTGTATTCAAAAGATATTGATTTTGTTCCACATATTTTTTTTAACTTTTGAAAATATCCGTTTTATTTTTTTTTCAAAGCGTGAATGCAAAGAAGCGGGTGTTGAATTCAAGATTTGTTGGCGAAGCCCTTGACAAAATTCCCGTCAAAATCACAAGCGTTTTCTTGCCTGAGGCACATGAAAAACTCAATGGTTTCTTTGCCTATACCAAACATGTATGAGAGTACCCTTGTTAAAGATCACGAGTAAACACTCAAAGAGCCCTTTGGCGATGAACGGCAAAGAAGACATGCATGTAAGCTTATAACGAAAGAAGATTATCTTTCAGCTACTTCAAAGGCAGACAAGACCCACTATTGAGATAAAAATTATTTACGCTGAATTTCAACCTGACCATGTTGTTAAGGAATAACTTACCTTAGCATACATTTGGAATATTTGCTAGTGGATCAGAATTGAATGAAGTAAAGTTTTGATAAGATTTGAATTTTGGAAATAAAAAACAGAATCAGCCTGGGACAAGGCCGGGAATCCTATTTGGATTTCCTAGTTTAAATTGATCGACTGTATATCGAATTTTGTCCCTCAAGATTTGACGCACGAAATAGAATTTTTGATGACGCAACAACTCAAGAGAACTCTTCCACAATCACAATTTTGTGAATTTTGCAGTTGTTCACAAGCAAAAAGTTTGATCGCAAATGTAATTTTTCCATTGGTAAAACTCGGGAGCAGCGGAAATTGGTTTCTGGTTTCTATTGTTTTCTGATAGTGTAGTTAGCCTTGGCAAGTTCCTTCCCTTTGAGGGTTGGAACTCTTATCTGATTTTGCACTTTTTGTAGTTTTTCGGCATGCGCGTGCGGCGGTTTCCCAACACGTGTACTGTATATTGTATTTCAGGCAAAGTATAGGAAATCAACGTACAAGTAGATTTTTCAGACGAATTCCTATACTGTATTACATTGCCAAGTTTCAGCCGATTTGCTTGACGCTTGTGCAAAAAATAATAATCTAGATTCCGAGAAATGAGCAGCATCCTCAATTTTTTTTTTACATATTTCTTTCAACTTACATTTCATTTTCCCACAGTTTTTCTCCGGAAAAAATGCAGCGTGTTGCCAAAATAACCGAATTACAAAATCATCAGTTGAAACAAAGTGTGCGATAAGTCTGTAGTTCGAAATTGGATTGGTAATGCCTCGAAGGCATTCATAAGTATCATAACGCAAACCTAAAACACAGTGCCTCGAAGTACTCATTAGAAGTACCCACAAAAAGAGCTCATCAGTCACATGCACTACAGTGAACAATACGATCATCTGCTGGTTCTGCTCTGAAAATTAAACAAAAACTTTATAGATTATAATTTTTATGGGGATGAGGTTGAAATATTTCGCTCCAAAATGTATCATACTCGAATTTCCTCAACATACAAAAACTTCACGACATTTTTATGCAATCTATCCATAAAATAAATAAATTGCGTTGCCGGATTATTCAGGCCTTTTCACGATGGGTTTTGGGCAAGTATATAAATGTGTAGAATTATCAAAATTATTTTTGCAAATAACAAAATAAATGAACAGCATTTCCGATTTACAGGCCTTTTCACTCAGATTTACAAACCGCGTAAAAGACCAAACGATTTACAAACCGCGTAGATCCACGTGAAATTATTATCAAATATTTTTCATATTTAAATTTCATTTTAATGCTGTACTCCTCATCCTGTCCACTTCAAACCAACAAGGATTCTCTTCCACCAATTTGTCAAGAAGTCAAGACCATGTGAAAAGGGAGGAAAAAATGAGGAGGAAAAAAATAATAGTGAAGAGGTGATTATTGCGGCTTGAAGCTCGGTTTGGGTGCTTTCAACACCCACCGAAAAGCTTCTTCTTTTTCTCTTATTCACCTTCTGTTGGAATTTTTAAGATGATGTTCTTATTCTTGCGGCGGTTTTTGTGGGCCCGCGGCCAGGGTTGGCACACGTGCTGATGCTCGGCGCTGGGTAAATCGGGGGCGCCGTGGTTCGGGGTTGGCTTTCGGGGTTCCGACTCGTTCGCTGGCTTGTATAAAGCCCGGCCCTGGGGCAAGGTGGGCATTCAGTCGCAGCCCGTCGGCCCCGGGCAACATATAGGTTCTCCCTAGCAATTTTCCAGAGCCAGAATTTGCGGGTGAAATAAAGATAGGGAAAAAAAATTGGTGAAGACATTCCATGATAGAATCTTGAAAAAATATATAATCGCTGGATGATGATCATCTGCGTTATTGTATTGAAATTACGAAATTATTTGGCAAAAGTGGTCCGCTGCTACGTTATTTATTCCCAAGTGTGTTCTGGTGATTCATGATTCGTCAGTGTGTTTACAAGTTTCAACTTGGGGTTTTTTTTTTTTAAATAAGTTTGGCTGATAATTTCGTGCTAATGTTGGGTTATATGCACGGCAGTGTTTAAATTCAATCAAGTGTCAACCATCTTAAAATGTGCGAACATGGGTAAAATAATCTCTGAAAATGTTGTAGAACGAAGTTTTAAAGCAATTAGTTTTGAATCGGTTGAGCGAGCATTCAATTTCGAATTTTAGAAAATTCTAGATTTGAAATAAGCTTTTACCTGAGGCAAATTATTCTTTCATTCACTGAATTCAAAATAAAGTTTATTACCATTGTCAAGTTCGAAATGAAACATCGGAATCAGCTCTGGAGTCTCCGAAGTGGTTTACAAATGAGATCACGGTATTTTTTCGGTTCTTTTTTTTTTTTTTGGATGAGGTCTATATTTATAAAATCATGAAAGATTCGATTTTTGCATGTTGTTTCTGGCCATCATGCAGCAGTTCGATATACTGTACTCGCATGAGCTAATTGACAATGACTAGTTTGAAATTCTATTGCTTCAAGAAAAAGTCCGAAGAACATTCAGTGGCCTTCATGGGGAATTTGAAGCCGAATTTATCACGATGAATTTTCATCGAACTTTCATTATCCTGCATGAAGAATTACTAAATTCGTGAAGTGACGCTTCATAAAAATTCATGAATATTCTTTATCCGAATTCGCTATGTTTTTTTTTTTTCAAGAGACCAGCATTTCAAAATGTTTAATGAAGAAACGAGTCTCAAGTTCGACTCAATTCTGAGTTACACTGATGCTTAGAGTTGTATTTCATCGAAACGGGTGCAAACATTTTTTCCAATTTAATTTGTTATATCATCAAAAGGCAAGCGTTTAAAAACGTTTACTATGAAGGGTGGCAGTTTTGGCTTGAATCTTCATCCTTTCATTTCGCATGAAATTTCTTTTGAAGTACTACACTGTTTTTCTTTTAAAGATGATCAGTACAGAGGATCATTTCAACATTCAGATATGACAGACAAAGAACGGAAGTACGAAATGAGTTTTAAAATTTTTTTCCCGAATGCCCTGAATTTGGAATTTTAATGCATGCTTTAGCTCGAAGATTACATGGACGAAGGTTCACTCAGCTATACCTAATTTGTCACGAACAGAAAGCACGAAGAACTATAATAATCCCATCGCAAAAACGTGAATGTTAAAAACGCAAAATCAGCATAATTTCATGGCAGAAATCAAGAATGAATTGGCGTCCATCATCACGAATTACAACCTGCCGTCGCAGCGCCAAGCACGTAAAGCAAAGTGCGCATGGTTTTTGGGGTGTTATATATATTCGTCTAATGTTTTATCTTATTTTTATTTGTGCACTATTGCCTTAAGCACGGGAAATATATTAACGCTTACTTGTATCTCGACACGGTGGACGGAACGGAAGTGACGTGTGCATCACACGATTCACGTCAGAGAATCGGCAGTGAGGAAAGAAGGCGTTTATGCAATAATTGCCTCCGACGTTATATAATTCAGATTTTTTTTTTAGATCCGGACGAGAAAGCAAACAAAACAAAAAAAGGAAGCAGATCAGATGATGCTTCTTCATCTATCTATCTCCTATGTAATAAGGGTCTCGATTGCATTTGTGCGAATCTCTCTTTCTATATTTATTCATAGCTCAGCAAGCGACGATGCCAACTTCACGTTTGTTTGTGTCTGCGTGTGTGTGTGTGACTGTATGTTCTTTTTTTTTCATCTCAAAGTCCAAAGATAATTAAAATCACCGGCAGCGATTGCGCAAAACTCGAAATTGGCCAACTGTATTCGGTCGCGCGGGCCCTTGACGCGCTATTCTGGCATCGGGCTTCGGCCAGTGAACAGCAGGAACGCATTAAGGAAGGTCGTGAAAATTTTTTCACAGTTTTCTTTGGTTTTAAAATTAGTATCGCGTCAGAAGTTGTAATTAATTCAATCCCTCTGCAACCCAGTAGAAAAAAATTTATATTACGCGGTTTCGAAGAACTTCATCTGCAGCATCGCGAAAATGAACTCGAATATGCTGATGTTCGGCGAACAATGATTTAGAATATTTTTTCAACGAAACATTTTGAAGTGTGACGGTGATTATACAGTGTATAGTAATTTTTAGAATTCATTCAGAAGTTTTTACTACTAGCAGTCGCGGTTCGTGCATTTCGTTTCACGCGTACCAAAAACCCCACAATATATATAAGCAGATTACAAAATAGAATAAAAATAAACACGTGATAACGGAATTCGTGCCCTTTATATAATTGCGAATGAAATATCTCGACACGGTGGACGGAACGGAAGTGACGTGTGCATCACACGATTCACGTCAGAGAATCGGCAGTGAGGAAAGAAGGCGTTTATGCAATAATTGCCTCCGACGATATATATATAGATATATAATTGAGATTTTTTTTAGATCCGGACGAGAAAGCAAACAAAACAAAAAAAGGAAGCAGATCAGATGATGCTTCTTCATCTATCTATCTCCTATGTAATAAGGGTCTCGATTGCATTTGTGCGAATCTCTCCTTCTATATTTATTCATGGCTCAGCAAGCGACGATGCCAACTTCACGTTTGTGTGTGTGTGTGTGTGTGTGTGTGTGTGTGTGTGTGTGTCTGTATGTCCTTTTTTTTCTTTCTTCTCGAAGTCCAAAGATAATTAAAATCACCGGCAGCGATTGCGCAAAACTCGAAATTGGCCAACTGTATTCGGTCGCGCGGGCCCTTGACGCGCTATTCTGGCATCGGGCTCCGGCCAGTGAACAGCAGGAACGCATTAAGGAAGGTCGTGAAAATTTTTTCACAGTTTTCTTTGGTTTTAAAATTAGTATCGCGTCAGAAGTTTTAATTAATTCAATCCCTCTGCAACCCAGTAGAAACAAAAAGTATATTACGCGGTCGCGAAGAACTTCATCTGCAGCATAATCGCGAAAATGAATAGCTTATACGACTACAAGCCGCTTGTTACTAAATCTTATAAAAAAGTTGCTTTGTAAAACTTCACACTGCCACTAATATGTCACATATCATTAAAAATCTTAAGTAAGTCTTCAAAAATGATGATCGGAAAATTATTTTCAAAAATTTTACTTCCATGAATCGATCATTCGTATAAATATTTTCATGGGTAAAACTGACTCGAAAATAGGTTTCTAAACCCGTGCTATTGCCAAGTAGCGATTCATTAATTGATTAATTGATCAGCAAGCTTTATTTTCCGTTTTTCAACGTTCACAATTTCTCAATTATATATTCCAGAAAAGGTTCGTTATATGCACATTGATATTGGCATCGATATTAACTGAAAGTTCAAACGTTTTGGGCAGGTAATAAAATAAAATGAAAAACTGGAGCACGGAAAATTTTGATGAGTTTGAAAATTTCGTGCCATTTAGAAACGATTTTACATCCCTGCTGCGTGTTTATTTTATTTTCTAAAAAATAAGAGAAGAAAAGCGAAAAAAATGAAGATGTTCTTTCATGCGGAGAAGATGAATTTTGAGGATAAATACGATCCTTGAGGGATTTTCGAACGCACTCGAAGAATGTTTTAACCAAATTATTTTGTTCGCATCGCTTGAACAGTGTTGGAAAGGAAGTACTGTATATACTGTACATTCTCCAGAGAATTTCTTGAGCATTTTTGGAATATTCAAATGAGGAATTACGTCATTTTCGGGGTAATAAAAGACGTGAGGGGAAACCGCAACTCTTGCACATCTTCTGGTTAACTGCTTCGCCGCAAAAATATCTTTGGAACAATATTCTCGCCGATTCCAAACCAAAAGTTTTTTTTGCTTTTCTTTACGTTATTACTGTATTGTTTGTTTTAAAGACACGCCAGGAATTACGTAACCAAAACCCAAGATTACTTGGAAAATAATGAATTATTCAAATATTCCCATTGGTGCGTGTGAGAGGCGATGCAAAAAAGTGTTTTGCCGAGCACGCCATGCAAATTTTGTGCTCGAGAAATTAATTCTGCGCATAATTCCCCCATTCCGCAAATTCAGGATGGCGCAACATCTACGCTTATTGAGGCAAATTCAATCTATTAATGCAGCATCATATTTTTTTTCTAATACTTCGAATCTTGAAAGTTTTCTTGTGCAATTTTTCCTTCAGAATCTTCCAACGAGCACCTATAAATGAATTATTTTCGCCTTAGCATTTCATGGGAATACTCGTATGCAGAGATATTTTTTCGCTCCATCTTGATTTTCTGAACATATTGAAATAATTCGGAATCTCTTGCATTTTGCGAGAAATCAAATTTGTGGATTTCAAAGTGAACGGGAATATTACCCCCTGGAAATTGTAATATTGCCGTATTCATTTGAATAGACAGCAGTACGCCATTTCAACTCTAAGTCGTTCCGCTTTTTTTTTTTTTTTTTTTCGGCTTAGAATAATGCTTATCAAATCAAATGAGTTCATTAATCTTGCTCAAGTTCAGCGACTTGAATCTTTCGAACGCTTCTAATAAAAATTCGAATCAACTGCAAATTTATAGCCATATATTGGTGATCGAACTGTTTATAAAAATATATTCTCATTTCGCAGATTTTATTTATTGGCAGGTAAATCTGACATCATCGAATAGTGAAAATACTCTGGTGTGTTTTTTTAGCCAATTTTACGGTGCCACTCTTGAGTTTATCGAGGGAATATATTTTTGTTGCTGCGTTTCGTAGTGAAAATATTAATAAAATGAGAAATCAATGTGAATTTCGTAACGAACTTTTCACCCTTGAGAGCTTTTCGATAATTTTAAAAATTTCCCTGGCGGCATTTCTAATTATTGAGGAAAACAGCTTTCTGCAAATGTCAATAAAAATTAATCATGAATTAATTTAAAATAATCTTAATAAGCACGAAGAATTCCTGCGTCACGCTTGAGTGGATATGGAATAAACTGGGAATCGTGCTTCAATTATTAAAATTTCTAGTCAAATGTTATTTATCTATTGCACTAATGAAATACATGTTGGATCTTCAAGTTTTTTGAGCCATGATTGATCAGCAGTTTACTTTATATTTCCACGCAGTCAACATGGCCAGGGTGACAAGTGTAATCGTGCTCATTGCGTCGCTAATCGCGGCGAGTGTCGGCGAACCTGACGGTCACGGCCATGGACACGGCGGCGGCGGTGGCGGCGGCGGCGGAGGCGGCTACGGGTAATTAACTTCGAAATCCCACGGGGGATTGATTGCCTCCAATCAGTTCATTCACTCAATTCCTGAGAGTGATAAAACTCCAACAAATGATGTGATCCTTGCGTCTAATTCCTCGCGGAAAGTTGGGACAAACGTTTTACCTCAGCAATTAGTGCTACGCATCATAAAATTGTAGCCGAAAAAAAAATAGAGAGAAGGTTCACACAGAAATTCAATTTTGGGATATCATAAATGATACGCCAACTGCATTCGAGCGAATTAAGAACTAAACATTTTCACGTCGCATGAATTATTCCTGACAGAGTATGCGTACCTTTTCTGAAGATGAAACGGAAAATTTATGCAACTGTACAAATTCGCTAAAAGGTATTTACAGTAATTCAAAACAACTTATTCCAGATAATCCCTCAAACCCGTTATTCAAAGAAATGAAGCAGACGCGTTTTATTAAACTTCTTCTCTTTTAGAACTCCATCTGACAAAAGTGAGAAACTTTATGGCAATTGATTAAGTAATTTGTGTCATAGAAAAATACCTGAACCGCAGCGAACGTCACGAACTCGAACGTTTCTTTCGAAAATTTTATTTTCTACCGCACCTAACTTGAATTGAATAAATTTCTGCAGGAGTCAATCTGAAGCGTTTTCGGAAGTGCAAGACATTTTTGATCCCAAAAAAATATGTAAAAAAATATTTCAATCGTTTTTTATTTATTTTATTTTTCATGTCAGGTGATTCCGCTCACTTTTGAGCTCGATCGACGGAATTTCAAATAAAAATTCGGAATAGATTTTGAATAACCCAGGTCCTCTTTAGGTACTTGGGCTCCATGTCTTCATCATTACGACATTACTGTATTTTGAAAGCGTGAAAATTAAAAGAAATATGAATAAAACAGAGTTTCACCGTTCAGCAACCTGAATTTAAACATTGTTGGTTTAATTTTCTACTTCGATTTCAGGGCGCCACAAGCTTCTTACGGTGCACCACAAGCTTCTTATGGAGCACCACAACCTTCTTATGGAGCACCACAAGCTTCTTATGGAGCACCACAGGCTTCATACGGCGCCCCGCAGGCCTCTTATGGCGCCCCACAGGCGTCTTATGGCGCCCCACAGGCTTCTTACGGCGCACCACAACGCTCATACGGCGCCCCAAAGGCATCCTACGGCGCCCCTAAGGCGACTTACCGACGCCCTGCACCTCCGAAGAAAGTCGTCGTTTACCATCATCACAAACACGTCGTCGTGCACAAGAAAAAGGGCGGCGGTGGCAAGAAGGGAGGCGGGAAGAAGAAGGGCGGCGGCGGCGGCAAGATGAAGAAGAAGCTCAAGCAGAAGATCGCTCTCAAGAAGGCCAAGTTGCAGCTGAAGAAGAAGTTCAAGCAGCAGAAGAAGGCCCTCAAGAAGGGCTTGAAACAAAAGTACAAAGCCAAGAAGTCCAAGCTCAAGCAAGCTCACAGAAAGTAAGTGAATGTCATCCCACGTTTTTTTCTTTTCTTACAGGAACAGTAAGTTTATTGAGAGAAAAAAGGCAAGTATTTTGTATGCCCGCGTTTGGCTCGACAGAAAAGAATTTACCGCCATCTATTAATGCTGTCTGGAAATACGCACAGCATTTTTTTTTTTTTTTGCCTGATGCTCTTTCCATTTCAGTGTACGTCGTACGTATTAATCTTTGATTCCTTGAAGAAGAGATCATTGAAATATACAGATAAATTAGGCATGCCCGCAGTAAAATTCAAGTTAACAATTTCAAAGCCGTGGATACTTCAATAATAGGCCTCGTAAAAAATTAACATGGACATCATGGAAATATTTCTGCGCATTTTTTTTTTCAAAATAAGTATTTGCTAATCTACGCTCTCCACTCAAGCAGAAGGCATGCTTTTCTGAAACTAATTTATTATTCAATTTACAATTTCATTTTTCAATAAGACGACGAAATAAAATGGCTGCAATTGTATAATATACGGGTATATCGTGAAAATTTAATTTGAAAATATGATCCAACGGAGAGTTAAGAATAAATCTACTAAAAAAATGCGAGGCCGAGGAATCTTCTGTTGAATCTCCGCATGCATATAAGTATTATAGTGCTTCGTGTATTTCGCATTTTTTTCTTTCAAATTTCCATTTGACTTATATAGTCTATAAAGCAACTGCCTCGTTCAATCTATTCTGTATTGCTCTACTAAACATGCAAAAATATCACCAAACTGCGCAACTTTAACGTCTTGAAAATCGAACAAACTCAAAGAATAGTGCAGAAAATCATCGAGAAAATTATTTTCAATTCAACGAAGGCCAATTTCAAATGCAGGCATAAAAATACAGTACAGCTATAAAAAAAGCAGCTTTACCCTAGGTTTTATATCCAAGCAAGGGAACGAGAATCATCAGTATACAGTAATTGATTATTTATTGTTTACGGTTTCACGTTGCATGTCGAGAGAAAATTTAAGATTAAACCGATTATAATTACTTGAACCAAATCATTGCTACATCGATTTCAGAAATTATCATTCGCAGTAGAGTTGAGCAACTCGAACCATTTGTAGCCTGACCTTTGCAAGCCTCAATTTAGGATGACCACATCTCTTTTCTGGTATGATGCACTACAGATACGAATGGCCAGAAAAAAAAATACAGTAAAAATAAATGGGTCAGATGTAAGCCAGGAGACTCAGGACTCGGAATTTTTCTGCAATTTTTGGCGAACTGAACTGCATTGATCCACATCAATGCGCTGCCGAGAAAGAAATAATAGAAAAACAAACACAATTTTGCGCGTTTATAATCTGGGATGCACAAAAACGTATTTTCGGACAAATTTTGCTTTTTCCACATGTTATCGTGGAGATATTTATTCGAGTATTACTGCGTAAATAACAATCGTCTAAAGTTTGGTGCTATTATAACCAAAATGAAAAATCCCCCAATAATGTTATGAAATATATGCATTTTCAATCCGCAATCCTTGAAAAGCTCGAATTGCCACATCAAACTTCACCAGCGGGGAAAATCCACACTTCGTACTTTTCAAACTATAAAAACAATATTTCTAAATATCATCTGTTAGTTATAGACGAGTATAATTGTCATCAGGTGAGAAAGTGTGAAAAAAGTCGACTGGCCAAGAAGTATTTGCTTCAGTTAGTTCATAAAAAGGCTGTAATTTCATTCATTGAAAAAATATGTTTCAAATTCTGCAGAATTTTCAGATAGATATCTATGCTGCACGAATGAATTCCAGCATCGAAACAATTTGCGTATTGATTTTTTAATAGTCCTTATGAGTAAGGTCGTAATCTTCTCACATCTCAATTTCAACAATGCACAATAGTTATTCCATCAATGCAAATTGGTCATGTTTATTTTCCGAAAAAAAAAAGAGAATCGGTTGCAACAGAAATATTTCCTACACTGATTTCATGAGCTGCATGATGAAAAAACGTCATCTATTATGAGTTTATGGCAGCCTCAACGATTTAAAAAAATCAACGAATTTTTCTCATCTTTATCCATCGTTGAAACATGACTTTTGAGTCTTGACCTCAATTTCTCTTCAGAAGAAACTCACGCAAAATAAAAAAAGGCCAAGACATAAAAACGACAATATATTGCGATGATCGTCCGCATCGTTGTGTCATGCATACGAATAGGAAAAATACCCGTAAATTCACTGAGCTTTTTTTCATTATCCATTTTCAGCCAGGGTTTTCAAAAGATAATTTATTCCGTCATTGAAAAAAATAAATCATAAAACGTCCCGGAGAGGAGTATTTCTCTTAAATGTTAACGATGCCGAGGTATTTCTTTCGCTCAAGGTTTTCCGAAGAAACTTCGGTCGCTAAAAAAAAAATAATAATAAAAGGGGATTGTATATGAGAGCTAGGTACTGTATATATACTGTACAGTATTGTACTGTATAGATACTGGGCCAGAAATTTGCGCGCGCGCATGACCCAGAAAGGTCTCGACGATCGTTTCTATTTTCCATTCAAGTCTTGTCGTTTCATTTTTATACGGCCTTCATTTTAATGTTGTTTTTCCTTTCCTTCTTTTATCTTTTGTTTGAAAAGAGAGAGAGAGAGAGAGATTGCTATGTATAAGAGGAATATACGTTGCGATATGATGATGGCAGCGCGCATGACGCATACGCAGCAGCAGCAAGGGAGATAAATAGTTGGCGGTGTGCGAGTTATGAAGCTCTGGTTTGTGATGATGAGTGACGCAACAAACACGAGAGGGTTCTAACTAAAGTTCTCGGAATAGAAATTGAAATGGCATGTATAATTGAGCTGGAAAAAAATTTATTCTTTATTAGGGAAAACATATTCCTTTGGCATGAGAAGAAAAAGCAGCCCTGTTTCAAAATGTTTTTAAAAATAATGTTTTGCAAGATTCACCCTGGTAGAGTTTTACTCTCCACTACTTGGAAGATGAGGCGCCCTTCCTGCAGTTTTTGTTGTTGTTATAGCCCAGCTTTCCCCTCAGAATTCTTGAAATCAACGTGGCATTAATTCCAAGGGTTGCCTCCAGCTGCAGGTCTTCCAAGCGAATTCTGTCATTTTCATTAACTGCCGACTTCATCACAGCCGCCAAGAATGTGGCTAACTTTTGGTAGACCCCTTGTATGAGGTCCCTTTTGCGGCCTTCAAGCAGCTGCCTCCTGGCACTAGTTTAATTTCGACATACAGCTGAATCTCCCTCGAGCTCAATATTGCATCTCGCGAGTATGAAAAAATAAATAAAATAATAAAAATTCTCTCCATTATATTGTACATCGCTTGGACGCTTGCTTTCTTCCCCCCCCCCCCCCGAGGAAATACAAATATTTTTCTTGAGATGCATATGAGTATATACACAGTATTGTATAATACGGATAATATTTCTGTATAACTCGGGATTTTTCTTACCGGAATGAATGGGGGATTTATGGAATGTATATATATATACAGTATATATTTATGTATTTATATATATCGACCTGGTGTATAAATCATCGTTCGTCTGATGGTGGTTGTTGATGAATAGACATTTTTTATCCCATAGATTTGTCCTTATTCTCAAGAGAAAAATAAATTTTCTATGAATTTCGTCGATTTAGAAAAAATAATTTCAGCGAGACATACATACTGTGTATGCCCATCATGAAACTCCAAGAATATTTTTCCATCAGGAATAAATGCCATATATTTTGAAATTTATGCCCATGTTAGTTTGAAATATTCACAGTACAGTATTTATCTGACAAGAATTGTCCTTCTCTTGGAATTTACGCGTGTTTACTAAAAATCTATTTTAGTTTTGTCATCCTTATATTCTTGGGCATGATATGATTTTGTAATTGCATCATCACGGTCTTGACGTCTCGGGTAAAATATTCAAAATATTTTTGAAGTTAAGTATACGTCGCATGATAAGGAATTTCGATACAGAAGTTATTGGGTCCTTCCTTTCGGTCACCATTAGTGTTTTGTTATGCGAAATGCGCTTCTGTCCTGATTATAATAATGGTGGATCTAATTTTTGCGTGTACAGCACCCGGTGGCTTAGGTGACAATTATCCGTTTTTGTAGTTTCTAAGGGATATTTCTAAAAGCAATCTCTTTTCTAAGATCTGGAAAAAGAGTAGGTGCTCGAAATACGTAGTGATGAAGAGACTTGAGATGCAAACTCACAGTGCGCATACACTTTTAAAAATAAAAATTGCTTTATTTCGTTTATATATTCCGGTACTTTCAGGAAGAAAATGTCCTTTAAAATATGTGTCCCACGAAAGCGTGTCAAAAATTCTAAATACAGTAATATGATATAATTCACATTGATTCTGCGTCATCAAAATTGAGTTTGAGACGCGTCGACTATACGCATTATTCACACAAATATGTGGGTTAAAAGGGCATTTTATGGAATTGCATGCAAGAATTTTCTTCATGAAATGAAGATACGTTTAGTTAATTCAACTGCAATCCTGATTCAACTCTTTTTTTTATCTTTCCAGCCAAGGTAGCAGCAGCTCATCAGGTGGCAGCTCATCTTCCGGAGGCGGCGGCGGCAGTTCATCGTCATCCGGCGGAGGTGGCGGTTATGGCCGATAAAATGTGATCATCAATTCACCGAAAATTGTGAAACCACGGGAAAAAAACCAAGAACACCCAGCTACAAAATCCAAAAAATGTTAGGACCTTCTACAACAAGATCCATGTATTAAAAAGTTGCGCAATATCTTTTGGATATGAGATCTGAGAGATAGCAATCGAAATGCTTTCTTTTGTTGCGTTACGTTTGTACAATACTGTATCTTGATTTCTTTCCAAAATTGATGTAGGATATATAAAATGTACAGAATGAACTAGTCACGAAAGATTGCATTAGGCGATAAATTTAACATCACGTATACTTACAAGCCATGTCATGAAGCGGGATAACTTATATATAGGGAGTCTTTTGTAAGTAATCAAAAGCAAAAGCTAAAAGGAAAGAGAAGCAGGGGAAATATATAAACATATTGTAAATACTGTACGCTCTAAAACACGAATATATCAACGAAGCTACCTACAATTAAGGTGCTATAATTTTGCATCATATTTCAGTACATTTATTGCCTGTATACTATTTGGAAAACCGATTCAGAATATCCTGCTCAACACACCAGCAGAAGAGATGGTTTAACACACGAAAAATGAATATATTGGTTCATTGTAAATAGCATTATACTGCTAAATGCGTTGCGCGAATTCAGGTTTTTGGTTGTGCCAATGTTTCATATACAATGTCATATTGAATTTTTGTTACCATTCTGTACCATTTTTACCGTTGAAATATACGTGTATACGAAAAGAAGTTTTGCAAAACTGCCGTGTTTTCCTCATCCTGTTGATCGGACCCACTTCTCGTGTTTTGTGACTTTACTTGCTTATGTACGTCGACTGACCAAAAATTAATTTGTTTTCAAAATACTTCGATCATATTTGCTGTTTTGGAATGCGAGGTACTTTTGGTAAGTTTTTTATGTGTGCAATAGTAGTAGACGTGCTCATCAAGTACCACGTGCCTTCGTGCATCTTATACCTTCACCTTAATTTCTATAAAAAAATGTATCTTCAAATAAAACCTCCATCCTATAGTTTTACTGTACAGTATATGGAAATTTTTACTCTCGACAATGAAATAAGCGCTAAAATTCGGAATGTTGTCTATACTGTATAGTACAGTACCGTTCTAATTTGATTGTGTTGCATTTATTTCATGTTTCCATCTGCCAGTTCCATTAGACCCTAAATATATTTTTCTCAAATATTTTCACGTAAATACTATGTTCTTACTTTGCGCCTTACTCTATGGCAATGTGTTAAAAGTTCAATGTATACCAAAAAGAGAAAAACATATAGGAAATGTATGTTTGAGTATGATGCGCACCCAAATTTTAATGCAGAGTTTTTGGACATAGAATGCATCAGGGACTGCAAAATAAGAGACACGTCAAAGATAAATACAAATTAGGAATCATTCCGATTTCTAGAGAAGATAAAGTCACTGTCGGAGGAATCCATTTCAGGGGATATGTCTTACTAAAAAAAAAAAAACAAATTATTACCATGGGTCTGAAATGGGACGTTGGATTTATTAGGAGTGGACCAGCAAGCGGGTAATTGATCGACCGAAAAGTTACAAAATAAAATAAATTTACTGCAGGAACCAAGGATAAACTGTATACAGTATACTGAACAGTAGTGTAGTACAGTACAATAATATGTGGGTACAGTATCAAGTACCCGCTGGGCTCAATTTCATTGAAGGCTCTGTGTATTAGACAGGCAACCTTCTTTGTACACATGGCTTCGTCCATGTGAAACAAGATTCCCCTTCCAGCCGGTGAAGTAGTAACCGTGATGCATGTTTGGGTGCGTGGTGTTCGAGTGGATTGATTCTTCCTGAAGGAATCAGAAAATGAAGCATCGTGAAGAAAACACGTTTCGAGTGTGTACACGTCTCTACGTAGAACTCTTAGTTTCGGATAGTAAACTTGTTCTTTTCTCAGTTTCGGTCTTTCACGGATCTGCTCTCTTCCATCAACGTTGACGTTGTCCATCATATTCGACGAGTGGATGATGAGCCTGAAGAAAGGGTTACATATTTTCATGAAAAGCTAGCAGATCTCCAAGACCTGAACAGCACGGAGTCATTTTTGAACTTCGTTGAGGATGTTGGACGTGATTTCGAAACTCTGCCACAGGTGGGTTCCGTTACTCTGTTTTTTTTTTTTTTTGAAACCTCGTGTTAGAAAAAAATGTGTCGTAAGTCTATTCAGAATGTCTCAGATCATTACAGCTTTTCGGGAATAATCCCTGCGTGGAACACGGCATCCGTCATTCGGAGTGCGCGCCTAAACTAATTTTAGAAAATGTTATTCATTTTGTAAGAAATCGCCTTTGTTTCGTGTTAGCTCATCGTCACGAAAGATGCGGTTGTTGGGAAACTCAAAGAACATTTGGTCAAGGAAGACAACATCGCAGTTCCGGCGCTGCTCGAGTTGGTTTCGGCGCTTGCCCGGGACTTGCAGTTCGAATTTTATCCGTATTTCTATGACTTCTTCGATATCATCTTGAATTTGTGCAAGCTCCGAGATGCAGAAAGAGTCCAGGCGTGTTTTACTTGCTTGGCAACTTTATTCAAGTTTTTATGGAGGTAAGATTTTGCAATCTTAGACGTCGTTGATGTTGAATTTCAAAATACAGATATTTGTCAATTGCAGGTATCTGATCAAGGACATAGTCAAATTTTTTAAGGCGTTCGTTCAGTTGCTACACTCATCGGAGCCCCCCCACGTTCGCACTTTTGCTGCCCAGTGCTTCGCATTTCTGTTCCGAAAAGTTCCCGAACAAATGTCCGTCTTGCTTCTGCTGCTTGATGAGCTTACAAAGGATGGAGAAGTACAGCATTTGAAAATTATTTTTCAGTTCCAGTTTTGACCCACATTTTTTTTAATCGTTGGAATAGTTGGCTGAAGGATTTGGATTTCTGTTGTCGGACGCCGTTCGAGGCGTGAAAGGAAAATTCCATTCCTCATTTGAATCTACGATGCGATTGGTTTTCGATCTTTTCAAAAGTTGCTCGTGTGTGGATTCACTTGAAGAAGTTTTAAGAATCACGTTTGAGCGAATGGCAGGTCACGCGTCCATATCAGATTCCCGAGCGGATGTCCTCCGGGTTTGGAACCTGCTCAAGGTACGTGTAATTTCCTTATTCGTTTGTGAACGAAGCGAGGCACCCGTTTCAATTGAAATCATTCAATCTACGTACGTTTTTTTTTTTTTTTTTTTCGCTTGACCAGCAGGAAAGTGTTTCAATTCTTTGGTCTTCCTTCATTGGTACAATTCTTATTATAGCGTATAAAGAAATGTACTGTATTTGAGCACCCCAGACCTTAGCAGGAATCATAAAAAAAACAATACAGTAAAAGATGATGGAAAAATAAGTGGATGTATGGACAGCTGACATTCTTCTTTCACTCGTTCGTGTTAATGACAAAGTTTTGGCAAAAGCATCTTGTTCTTTTGAAGGACAATTCAGAAGCTTCGTTCCACATGTCGAGTTGATCATCTAAATATTCGGAAGTATAGTTATGTTTCTGAGGTTCTTGCTGGATTATGTGCACTATTTCGCGCAGGTCCTAGGCAATCTACGCTGTATTTTCCGCATATTCATCTTGTAATAATGCTGATCTGTGTTTTTCCTCCAGGCTTTTGTCAGTGAAGAAACTGGGCTGAAAGAAACGAACCCGGCAGGCTGGTGTTGTGCCTTGAAATGTGTTCGGCAGTGGTCTTGTTTTCATGGTGGCCGTTTGATCGTTGATCTGCACATTACCTTGGACATATGTGCGTCTGCTCTTAATCAAGCGAAGGTGTACGAAGAAGAGGAGATTATCGTCAGTGCTCTTGCGCAAGTCTTGATGAACGAGTCCCGTCGATCTGTAGCATTGGATCTGTTGACCAAAGGCATTTCTTCAGTCTTCACGTCCGACGTTTCGAAGCATTCTGTTTGTGATTTCGTGAATGCGTTGTGCTCGCATAATTTTGCGTATTTGGACTCGCATGTTTTACCGCGATTCTTGGCCCTGATAATCTCAAGTGCGGCCTCGAAGAATGGAGCAAGTCAATGCGATACTTTACATTTTTTAGAATCGCTTTCGAAGATTCGTGAAAGCAAAGGAAGTGAATTTCATTTCGAGCATCATGTTCTAAGGTGAGGATACTTATACTCATGAATGAGTAATATAGACGCATTGTTTAACTGATTTGTAATTGCTACCCCCAGATTCCTTCCCGCGAACATCGAAAGAAAATCTCTGAATGTTAAGGATGTCCTAACCGACTGGTTGCTTGGAAATATTACACTACATCTAAAGGAAGACGTAGATAAAAAGTGCCTGATGTATATGCTCAGCTGCGTTGCACACTGTCATCCTGTCAATGTCGAACGTGTTTGGGAATCGCTACAAAGTCTGTGGACAAGTCTCATGAAAGCCAGCTTGGAAGATATCTCTGAAACTGGTGAGCGAATTAAAATCTGGGAAGTATGCAGTGAGACAATCCGATGCACAATGTTTATCTAGTTGATAATTCAACAGGTTCTCTTGAAGCGGATGAAATCTCATCCTGCTTGTTCCTTGTTGCAAGATCGCTGCACTCATTTGATTCAGACATGTTTGCTGATCTTGTCACGAGTGAAATTGAAGAAGGCTTGATGAATTCATCGCTTGCGAGTGACCCGAGGGGTTTGCAGATTCTTTTGTACGTGATGACCACACGAAAAGCGACTAAACCGGATGCGTTCACTATTGAAGCCCTGGAAAAAGTGTACGAGAAGTTGAAACACAATCTTATGGCGAGCGAAACAGAAGCAAGGAGACTTGTGCTCAAAATCTTTGCCCTGTATCCGGTCGAGTTACCAAATCCAGAAAAGAAAAGCCTCTCAGTGTTCGAATTGTGCTTAAAGGCTGAAGAATTTCCCGATTCCATGGAGCATTATCGAGAAAAATTGATTTGGTTGGAAAAGCTGGACTTCGACTTAGTGCAGTCTAGTTTGCCTGTTGGACTGCGGTATGATTTGGTGAGTCTTCATTATCATCATGATGAAATTGTGAATGTGTTACTTGATCGAAATTAATTTCTTATAGGCGCCGGTATATTTCATAATCGGGAATATGTACACCAACTTGTCGCTGCTTTGGAAGCCTTGTGCAAAAGTTCTCTGTTCGCACGCAGTTTCTCTCCCAGGGAAAGAATTTTGGTACGAGGCGATGAAACCTGCGCTTGAAACTGCCGCAAAACTAGCGGCTGATGCCGTTTTATCCAGTGTTGCATACGAGGAAGAAGGAGACGAAAATTTTCAGTGGTTTTTGCAAAGCCTGAGAAAGGGCGGAAGAAAATTGTCCGGGTCTGGCATCAACGTTCACGTGGATCACGTGCATTGGCGAAACACTATTTGGCGTTCGATGGAGGATTTCATTGGTGTTCTTGAGCCATTCAACCGGGATCTGGTCGAATTGTTTCTCTCTTTTCTCGAGTTGGTATTTTGTTAATACGTTAAAATGGTTCTGTTCATTGAAAACTTATGTTCACAGAACGGAGTACTATCGTTCAAACTTTTCACTACTGAGACAGGAAGATTTGACGATGGCTAATGAAATGGAAGAACGTGAGAAGAAACCAAAAAGTCGCACAAGAACGCCTGCTTTTCGGTGATTTTTCGACGAGAAGTGAATTCAGTGTATACAGTATTTACTAATATATCTGTTGTTTGAAGATCGTTGCTTGCACATCTGAAGGTGTTTGCAATGTTCAAGGCTGGCACGTCAATCGCTCGGAAAAGTGATATGAAAAAAGCATATTACGAATTGCTTCTAAGTGGTCGTTCGGAAGTTCAAAAGGCTGCTTTGGATTGCATTTTTGCCTTTGGGCCAAAGACGTGTCCTGCTGCACGAGAAAATTTGAAGTAAGTTATGGTATTTACTGTAATCACAGGAATTTTGGCCGCACTTTTCTTCCCAGGAATTTTTTGAAAACTCGGTTGCGGCCTGTACTTGAAACGTGTGGGCTGTTGCTGGTATCTAACAAAAAATTAGTCTTTAAAATAAGAATGTATCGTACCTCGCCTTGTTTTCTTCCTTTTTCCTACATAAAAAAAAACTCGGAAGGCTATTTTACGTTATGTTTTGTTTTTTTCCAAACTTTTCCATTCTTGAACTTCTCGAATTTTTTTTTTTCGAAGGATGAGATCTTGTGTGTGATTCTGGGGATGTGATCAAAATTGTGAACGCTGAAAACATCAAAATTGATAGCACAGTCTAAATTTTCTGATCTTCATGTTTTCAACACAGGGAAAGGCTTTATCGTCTGCAAGATGGGAAGACTTTCAAGAAAGAGATGATGGCTCTTAATTCAGATTTAAACTCCGGTGCGATTGATGAAGACGTGAGAGAAAGTCTGATGGGAATCGTTTTGCCGTAAGTACTTCTCAGTGTGTTATTGTTCACTATTTAAATGTAGTACCTTTTTCCCTTAGAATATGTTTAGAAAAAATGTCTCATCGAGTTGATACCAGATCAGCTGGGAAGGACAATTACGGAGAACGTTCGGCTCTCATCCTGCGCTTTTTATCTCAAGGATGTCGAGAAAACGAGTACACGAAGTTTTTTGAATTGGCCTTCGGATCCGAGATGTGGAGTCTCGGAATGAGTGAGTTGACATTTTCCTGTGAAATCTCTGCTTAACTTATTACTGTATCTCAATAATATTTCATCCTGAAAATTTTGAAATTTTGCCTGAGGCATGCACGGAATTTCGTCAAGATCTGTACTGTATTCGACGACTTCTTCGAACATTTTCAGACCTTCAAATACAAATCCTCAACAATTAAAAATGAGCATCTCGAACAGTCTTCAATCTCGTGTTTTTAGCAGTGTGTTGAAGCCTATATTTGAGACATCGAAAAAATTTAAGTTTCTTACACGTTACACGAAGATGAAAACCTATTTTATGCATAAAAATTTTCTGAGTAATATTCTGTCTGGTCTGCAAACACTTTTTCTGTATTATAATTTTTCTTGGTGTGAATTCGACGAGGAAGTAACCGACGAAGCGCCGCTGATCCCTCGTTATTGAAAAAAAGCTGAATTTCTGCTCTAACTGTGCTATGATTATTTATTTTACCCCGTCGGTGTTTAGTTATGATTTTTTATTTATTCAAGTGAGCCAATTTTTGGAATCTTTTTCGAGCCGTAGCGTGTTACTTGCAAGTCGAAGAACTTGAAAAAATACCGCATACTCATTCACTTGTCCGAAAACTTTGTGTAATTGTTCAAAGAGTGAGAACAGGCACCATATAAAACCGGTCCGTAAAGTTGAATGAACCATCAAACATAAGCCTTCATTTTCCGATTCTGCTCTCGAATTGCTCATGTGCACACACGACATGAGTAACTCGGAGGTAGATGGAATGACTCCAGTGCAAAATGAAGATGTAGGTGGCATGGCTTCACAATGAAGGAAGTCTTCTTTGTAATGGGCAAGACAAAAAAATACTCCGTCTGTAATAGGCATTTCTCAGTGCAGAATTACTATTTAAGCTGCTTCCACGCCAGATCACACCTCATCTTCATGAAATTCATTTTTTTTCGTCATCGTTGCTTAGGTTTGCCAGAAAATGAAGCTGAAATGAGTGGTTGTGTCCTGGCGCCTCCATTGCGCAAACGCAAAGCGGGTTTACTTTTGATCGGAACAATTTTTCAGCAGATCGGGAACAGAATTACTGGTGAACTGCGTTCCCATATTCTCAGGTGAGCTCATGGCACACATCATTCAAGGAATGTTCTGATTTCGGAAGATTTTATTCATTGTGCGTATTTACTTCTTTTTCCAAAGAGTGATGTTGGTGATAGGAGCTCAATCGGTCGTCCTCATGAAACGCAACGATTTGCACTCAAAAGTTCTCGAGCGCTTGAAAGACGTCAGAAACACTGTGCAGAAGAGATTAACGCACTTTTTTGAAGTGTTCGACAATTACGATTGGACGGAACGTGAGCTTGATTTCATTTTCGAGTATCTGATTGCGCCACAGCTCCCGAGACTAGCCGAAGATACATCGAATGCCGCCTCTGTCTTGCTGAAGTTTCTGCTGAGTTTGGGAAAGAACCCCAGGTGTGAATGATCTACTACTTTTTAAAACAAATGCCTGACCCTAATCTGGTGAAAAATTGTTGCCTTATGATTTGAGTACAGGAGGTCTGTGCGCGTCGAAATTGATGGTGCGAATTTATTTGCAACAGGTATTATCCGTTGCTGTGCAAGAAAGGTGCTACAATGACCCCTATTGACGCAATTCTCGACCTCGTGAGCATCGACAAGTTAGACGAGTCCATCGCGAAACTGCTTTTCCAGTTTTTCGTGGATTTGACTACGTTGGAGAGAGGTGAAGCAGATGCCATGTCTCTACCGATTGCGGAAGCTGCGAACATTCCCGTTTGGGAAAAACGTATGTACTTCAATATGCTCGTGCTATATCACAGGTTGATTTTTGCTTTGACGTTCGACCTCCCGATTCTAAGTTTTTTTCTAAAAATCATAATCACATAGGCGTTGCATGGATTGCGTTAAGGTTCATTGTGTCCAGCTACACGTTGAGTTCCGTTACCTCACTTTAGTCGGTGCTGAGTTTGTTTCAGGTTGGGTCAGGAGTACAGGACAGATTCGATGAACTGAATTATTCTTGGGCATCTGCGTGTCAGTTTAGAAACCAATGTCGCTCGTTTAAATGATACCGTATTTAATCGAGTCTAGCTTGCCCGCGAGTAAGACACGCACCCCAATTTTTCACCCTAAAATTTAGTTGAAATCTTTTCCCCGAGGAAAACCCGTGCCCCATTTTTATTTACTGGAAACAGCAGTACAGTATTTCAAAAATAAGAGACACCAGAATTAAAATTTGGGCATGCATTCAACTTCAATTCAGTAGATTATCGATTATTTGGATTTAAAGAAGTTCCTGCCAAAAATCTCCCATTATATTTTCAAGTGTGACGCTCACCTAAACTTCATAAATTTATTGAAAATTGTGTCCCCGCTTATGACGCGCACCCCCTTTTTCCTCGCTATTACGATAAAAAGGGGTTCGTGGTATTGTACTGGAGTTAATACGGTAGTTATGCGAATGAAATGCTTCTTTAGTTATCAATTTGGATGCTGCATTTTGAATGAATTACCCGAATTCTCTTCAATCTGAGCAAAAATTCTTTCCTCTGCTTGTCCGAAGTTCGTACGATTTATCGGGGCTTTTTTACGCTAAGTTTTCGCATCATTTTTTGATGAAATTGCATCTTTTTTCAGGTGAATTGAATTTTGGCACTCGTCTGCTGATTCCGCATGTCTCAAAGATTCTGAAAGCTATTGAAAAGGTCGTGATAAAAGAATCGTTGGGAAGAATGAGGAATGAAAGTGATAAGAACGTCTTGGCCGTGCTTACGACGTTGTCCGAAATTTCGGACGATGCTGAACAGAATGAAATGATTGTTGGATTATTGATCAATCATCTAGTGAAGAGTGAAAAGTTGGATGATGAAGCTCGACTTCAACTGACGATTTCCTGTGCAAATTTCTCACGAAACGTTGAAAACTGGGATGCAAGACTCAAATTCATCAGGTAATTTTCATTTTTTCTTTTTTTAAAAGCTCAAAGTGGAAGGATTCTAAATTTTGTTGAAGGGCTATCAATGAAAAAAGCTGTAGCTTCATCAGAGACATATTATTTGGTTCCTGTACTGTAAAATTATTCCGTTCCATTCTCTTGATCATTTCCGTCTTGTTTACGTTTCAGAGAATTGTCTCCTTTGCTTGGCAAGAGAACGGGACCAACTATAAGCAAGCAATTGATCGAAATTTTCAATGCGCTGCTCGGAGACAAAGATGGAGAATGGGCAATTATGAAAAAGTTCGTGTCGCACGGGCATGCTTGGAATCCGAAACGTGCCGAAGAGCCTAATTTCAAAATGAGGTTGGATGCTTTGTCGGAAATCAATGCAATCCTGCGGAGCAGTGTTTCGCTTTCGATGGAGTGCTTGCTTATGATTGTTCACACCGCTTTCCAGTTCATTTCTTGGGTGCGTATCTGATGTTTTCTTCGATTGAAAAACTTTGGCCTGTCTGTATTCGACAGTTTTTGCCAGATTTTTTTCCGTTAAAAAATTAAGCATTTTCTATTCTTTATTCCAGACAGACGAGATGGCTATCAGAGATGCTGGATCAAATACGATGCAGATGTTGGTGATATTTTTATTCAACAATTCCGCAACCCCTGGGATCATGTCGGACTTCTTACCAAATGTTGTCTTGAAAGCCGTCAGAAGAGGAATCCTCGATACAAATGAAAATATTCGAGCCGAGTATCATACGATTTTATCTGTAATGGTGAGTTTTCCGAGGCAAGATATTTTGCTCGAAGTTAGGTTTTTTAATTTTGAAGATGCGATGTTGTTTTTGCTTGGTTAGGTACGAGAAAGTGTCAAAAGGAACACGGGACCAAGGATCTTGAAGGAGCTTGGTCAATTGACCAACGAAGACGTCGAAAAAGATTTCTTTGAAAACATGAAGCATCTTAAGGTGTTTAAAAGAACGAAAGCGCTTGCAGATTTAGCTAAAGGAATCCGGGATGACAGTTATAAGTTTTCTGATGACACCTTGGGTCAAGTTCTGCTCCTGTTACCTTCCACGTACTTGTTCAATCGTGCATATGTGAAGGACAATCATTTAGTTGATGCGGCTATTGAGGTGAGTATGGGAATGGGAAACTTCGAATGTTTCGGAAAGAGAACGTTTTTGGTTCTCCTTATTGAAGTGTCTCGAGTCCAAGACTGTTTTTTTATGTCTTATATTCGTTTTTTAAGTTGTGTTAGTCTATGCAACGGTTTTTTTTTTTGAATGTGTGGAGTTCGAAATTAGGTTTTTTGAATGATCATCAATACAGGATGATCAGAGAGCTTATGTGACCAGTATGCGAGGCATGTTTTCAGAGAGAATGAGTTCCTTGACGAATCATTTCCAGTACAAGATATTCGACGAATTTTCTTAGTATAATCGTCCCTTGTGTCCCTGTTTATTTTCTATAATTATTCCCTCGGGCTTGAAGTTTGAGTTCACGTCTTTTCTTCTTTTTTTTTCAATTGGGACTAAAGCCGAGAAGGACAGAAACTTCCATTTTCAAATGTCCGGTTTTCAAGAATTGTAATCATTTTTTTTTTTTTGGAAGACGCATTTCTTGAGCATACTTCTGCTCTTTGCTGCTTCGATGAACTTCATTGTGAACAATGCGGAATTATTTTTTACAGGCTCAAGCTGCGATTGCGTCTCGATTATCATGGTATAGATACAAGTTGTTACTCAACTTTTGCGTGAAAAAGATCCTCACAGACTCTGAGTTTCACAAAGTAGCAGTCAAAACGCTCACCTCCGTACTCAATGCCTTCAACTTCGAAGTAGCCGCATCACTACCCCCGGGAACCGAAACTGCTGCCGAAGTCTCCCCGGATGACGAAACTAAGAATGAAATTGAACTTGTTGATATGGATGAATCGACTGAAAGAACCAACGCAAAGGTTCCTATAGCAGCCAAGATCCACAACGAAATCGCACATCAGTTCCTTCCAAAATTGGAGCGTTTGTTATCCAAGAGAACGGCGGGTAGGAAGCAATCGGAAAATTCAAAACCTGTTTTTCAAGAGGACGAAGACGTGTTGAGAGTTCCGATTGCCCTGGCGTTAGTCAAATTATTGATGAAACTGCCCGATTCTATTCGGGTTTTACGATTGCCTGGGTGAGTACGAAATTTGTTCATCGTTTCAACAACCGAGGCCATCGCCATTCCTGATTTGTATTCAAGTTCATGCGTTTCATTATTTTAACTCTTTCATTTGTTGAAATTGCTGTAACATTCGCTATTTTTCATCAGGATACTTCTGACGGTGTCAACATATCTCAAGTCTAGGGCAGAAAGCGTGAGAGCGTCAGCGAGGAGCGTGCTGATAAAAATAATGATGATTCTTGGATGCAAATATTTGCCGAACTTGATGCGAGCTATGCGCTCGGTGTTGTTCAGAGGATATCAAGTCCACGTTCTTGTGTTCACGTTGCATTGTGTTCTGAAAGCTATGGATTCGGCCAAGCAAATTTCTTGGGGTGACTTGGATGAATCGATCGCAGATTTGACCCAGGTACATTTATTTTTCGTAATTTCTCACAAATTTCTGTTGATTTATCTGTTCAGAATCCGCGAGCAAAGCACTTATACAAATTTTTTATTTTTAACTGTGATGATGATCATGAACTGATCCAATGAAATATACGGTAATTTTAAATCTCATTTGAAAATTAAAATGTTCACCTTTTGGTAAAGGCGGACTCTCTCCTCGACGGAATTCGCGGGACCAGAAAAGAATTCGTTGTGGAGAACCCCTGTAACATATGGAGAGAACCTTGTGGAACCAAAATAGAATGTTGGAGAAAATCGTAGTATAGTGAGTCCACCTGTATAATTTATTGACGCATTGATTTTTCAGGTGTGTCGGTCGGAGCTTTTCGAAGAAATTTCGGAGGAAAAAGAAGTAGCAGCGATTACTTCAAAATGGATCGAAGCTCGTGGTGGTAAAGCCTTCGATGTGTTTGAAATCTTGGCTCGTTATGTTTCCCGAGGTCGAGTCCTTGATCTGTTCCGTCCATTGCAAGAGGTGAGCCGAAGTTTGTAACCGATTGAAACTATAATCACGCCTCAGTGATCTATGAATCTATGCATTTCTAAAAGATTGTTTCTTGTATCTCAGGTTCTAAGTACTGCGAAGTCCAACAAGATTGTATCGAAAGTTTCTCGCTGCCTCGATCACCTGGTCTTGGGTCTGGTACAAAATGAGGGCCTTGGGCATAATGACCTCATTTTGCTCTCCCGAGGCCTCGTGAAAGAATCAATCCCCCAGTTGCAGTTGAACGCTGTTGCCGAAAACACTAAGAAACCCAAGCGTGATAAACGATTACGACCGGACGGAGAAATATTCTTGATTCCCGCTGAACCAAAACGAGCCGCGGCGGCAGTCAAGACGGCGTTGAAAGTGCACTCGCATTTGCTGGTACAAGCAGGACTCGAGGTGTTATTAAGCTCGCTGAAAAACAAGAAAATTTGTTTGAATATTGAGAAAGACGTGGATGGGTTCCTCATGGATTTGATAGCTTTGATAGATCACCAGAGTGTAAAGGTAAGCGTGCAATGCTCGATTTCGTCTCTTTTCTATCATCATCGTTGCTGTTTTTATCCATTTGTATTGACTAGCTCGTCACAGTTGCCTTGCGTTGTTTGGCCTTAATACTTCGAGCTGCTCCCGAGGAGATCCCGTCATTCAAAGCGGACGCCTCCAAGACATTAAAGGACAAACTTTTTGCCATCATACATAAATATTCATCCCCTGGAATGTGTATCAGTGAGAATGACGAGCTCGTAACAATTTCATTCAAGGTGAGTGTTCTCAAAATTAATGATGACTTTTACTAATTAATTATTTATTATTTTTAGCTGATGACTCAAATGATCTGGGATATTGACTCCTTGGAGCTTACAGAGAGTCAGTTGAAGCTACTCTTACTGCACGCTGAAGCAGATTTGAAAGACACGACGAAGCAAGCAATGGGATTTGCTTTACTCAAGTGCGTTACTTTTCGTAAAAGTTGCGCGCTTCAATTTCAGGGATTTAATTTTTGGAATGTTCTTGAAATCACGTCTCGTGACACCTTTTTCGTAGAAAGCATTGTGTTTCGTGAACAGAATTTTGCGCTTGTCCTTGTGTTCTGTAACATCGAAAACCATTTGCTCGAATCGCTAGCCTTGTCAAGAATAAGGCAACCCAGCCCACACTCACCTAACCTGACTAGAAGTAACTAAATCTAACCCTACCTAACTTCGCAGACTTCAATTTGTGTTTCAACTGCAGAAAAATGCGAGGGACACGTTAAATTAGAGAAAACCATGTTTTGGGGCGTCGGGCATCGAAATGGGAAGATCGGGCCCGAGTGGGTGAAATTCCGATGATAACGAGGGAAAGTTGTTGAAATTTTCCTATGTAAAGGCGAAAGAATTCGAGGTCTGAATCAGTTCCTGTTACAAATAATTTTTCAGATGAAAATGTATCATTTGTCCGCTTCCCTAAATTTCGTTCCAGAGCTATACTGAAGAAGAAATTCGCTGCTGAGGAAATCGGCGAGGTTATGAAGGGGGTTGCCAGGATTGCTATTGTCGCCGAATCAGTGCAAGAACGTTTTCGAGCGAGACAAGCGTATTTGACGTATCTCATGGATTATCCTTTGTCGGATGCAGAAATTTCGAAAGCCGTTGATTTTTTCATTGATCAAATGGAGTATGAGTTCGCCAGTGGACGTGATTCCGCCGTCGAAATGCTTTTCGTCGTCGTGAAGAATTTTCCTGAGGTTTGTTAATCTTAGCCTGCGCGAGGAATTTTTGTGCTAAAGAATGTTTGAAACCCTCACAGGCTCGTGTGGACAAATTCTCTCCAAAGCTTTTCGTCAACTTGGCGACGAGGCTCGTGAATGAAACCGAAATTCACGTGCGTCAAATGGTGGTTATGCTTTTGACGAAGTTACTTGGTCGCATTGGCAAAGGACGTCGTGATGCTTTGTGGGATCTCACTACATTATGGTTGAAAAACAAAGCTGTTAGCTTCAAGAGGCTAGCAGCAGAAGTCTTCTCTATCTTCTTGAATGGTTTGTTTAATTTATATTTATGTAATTTTATTCGATTTTTTATGAACAACGTACGGTATGTTCTTAAATTTCCAGTTCATCTGTGAAAACTTTTTATTATTTCATGCCGTCGTTTCTGTCGAAGATCACCGTAGAATCTAAATTTTTTCCGGGATAATTGCTGATCTCACGTGTTGGTTAGCCTCTCGTTTTCATTATTACTGACGAAGATATTTCATGCGTTTTATTTTCTAGTTGAGAAAGTTAGTTTCAAGCCAAGACTGCGGGAAGCCTTGAAAATGCTTTTGGAAGCTGTGAAGCCATCTTTGTATTCTGACGTACCGGTGTCGGAGTCTGCGGAAGACATCGCTATCGCTGAAAATCACGGTTTGACTGTGAAACTCAACGACCTATTCATCGTCCATGTTTTTCGTTTCATCCTTGATCTGCTGTCCGTGAACATCAATGCTTTATATGTCAATCGAAAGATGTCTTCCATCTTGAGAGCATTCTTGGACATCGCGCAGCGCTTGTTGTGGCACCCGCAAGTACAAGTGAAGCTGGTTTGCGCTCAAATTTTCGGGATCGTGTTCCAAAACCTCGGGGACCCGAAATTTGTCCTGGCAGCGAATGGCTGGCACCGACCCGGCTTCGAAAACCTCGAAATTCCTTCGGCATTCCGTTTCAAGTTTTACTTGGAATTTTTTAGTGCGCCTGGATGGAAGAAACGGGTCGTGAATCTTTTGTTCATGTGCTTCACCCAGCTGCAAGCAAAATTGTTGAACGAAGAACTTGCCACTCAGGTGAAGTCAATTTTTGAACCATTACTTTTCCGACATTATTTGATCTCAGAATGTTGGGTTCCTTTCAAACTAATGCCAGAAATCCCGAACTCCGTAATTGTTTTTTCCCCCAATTTCTTCATTTTTGCCTATAAAGTATTCGTTGAATTCTGTGGTTTTCAACACGGTTTTTCTGCGATTTTGTTTTTCAGGTGGTTAAAAATCTGATTTACCTATCGAAGTTTGCTGTGATTTTGAATGCTCCAGACCACATTCAGTTTGGCACAGAACCCAAAAAATCCACTGAAGACGACTCCGCGGAGAAGGATGAAATCAAACCGATTCCGAGCAGTAGTGCGACGGTTTCCGATGTGTGTGAAGAAAACATAGAACTCATATCCATTGACGATTCAGATGAGGACGAGTTGACTTCTAATCCAATGGACCTGGACCTTCCTGAACCGTTTCCCGTCGATGAAGAAGACATTTGCGATAGTGACGTACGAGATCCTAAAGACGAACCGAATGAAGACGATGATGTTGGGAATGTGCCATTGAAGAATGATCCAGAGGATTTAGATCGGTATTTAACGTTCGATTGGTTGTCGAGCAAGTTAAAACGTGAAGCATATATAGAGATGAAGAAGACTCCACAAGTCCTCACAAGAGTGAGTTCAACGGATTATTCGTCACCCAGTTCTCATAGAAAAGTGGAACTAAATCCGCGTTTAATCGTATTATGAAGCTACTTCTTTTTTACATGAGATCAATCTATTATAAGACTCTGTTTTTTATAAGCCTCTCCTTCTTTTATTTTTTTTTTAAATTAGAAATAATTTCGTCTTCGAATATTGCGTAAGACGCACTTTAATTCCATTCAATTTCTCGATGATCAGATCTCAGATGAGTCCTTCTGCTCATACTTCAATTATCCGCTTAAAACCCTCAAAAACTAGTATTTTAACTCCTGTGTCCTTGAACAAAAAATATTCAAGAAAATTTCTCTGACATCATTTTTAAAATAATTGCACACGATTTAAGAAATTGTGTTGACGAGAAGTGGTCATACTTTTTACTTGTCGATCCAAGACGACATTGAGCACAAAACAACACCGAATAAAAAATCTCACCCCAGTCTTGAGCCAATTGAAAAGGTGCATCTCACGTTCGAGTAAATTTGAATATTCACTCTGTGTATTGTCTGGCGAATCTACTTCGTTCTAAAAAAAATATCTCGCATTGTTCCACGCATAAAGGATTATTCTCGTTGTTAACGATGCTACAATAATCTATTCTTTTAGAGACAAACGTTATTCCGATGGATTGCGGGGCTGAGTTTCGCGGTGAAGAGCGACTTAGGAACGCAGGCTCTGAAAGAAATTCTGCCAGTTCTTCTGCCGCCTTTGGTTAGGGAACTGTCCGATCCATCCTGCCCACCGCAACTGAAGGCACTTTGTGAAGAAACGGGGCGTTATATGAAGAAGTTCGTCGGAGGAGAATTTTACTCCAATGAATACCAAAAGGCGCAGAGCACTTTGAACACTGCGAAACAGGATCGGAAACGAGACAGAGCGACTCTGGTATTAATCAGCTTATTTATTTTGTACTCTATTTTTCGGTTCAACGCGGATGTCAGGGATTTTGCTCAATTGCGAGATTGATTTTTGTTTTTTATTTTTTTAAGGCTGTGACGAATTATGAAGTTTCTGTCAAGAAGAAAATGAGGATGAACGCGGCCAAAGGAGTTTCAAGAAAGCGGAAAAACGAGAACGCGAGGATACAGCGGCAGTTCGGAGGGAAAAAGCTGAAAGATCTTGTCAAGAATGGTTGAATAAACCTTGCGTTTCGCCTTGGAAATTATTTAATTTCATTTGTGATGTTTAATACTGGCGAATGCCTGTGTGAAACGTAGCCGTAAATATCGCAGCGATTCGCAAGTCCGATGAACACATGTCGTCTGCATCTTGCACAAATTTGCATGAGGTGTCCGATTCCCGCGCTTATTTCAATTTAAAAGTATCCACACTACTCAGTGTCAATTTAACATTAGAGCAATTTAGATTAACGGATCTTCGAAAATATTTTTTGTGGATAATTTGAGGGTTTCCTCTGTAATTTTTATTCGTTCCCATCCTTGAATAGATTTTGTCACCGAGTGACAGAAGAAGATAGGAGTGCGATATTTTTGAATATGCCGATACAGTACTAACATCAGGTGTAATAGTTGTATCTTGAAAACGAAAAAACCCATCCGAAAAACATTTCAAAGGAGTTAATGATCTAATTCTACACTACCTCCCTTTAATTACACTGCTTATTAAATGGCGAGAAGTGTAGAATTGGATTGAGCGCGTAAATCGGACACCCCGCTGTATTCGAACGCAGTCCCAGCCTTTTTCAAAAACATTATGAAACTGGAACGGCAGAAAGATTTAGCATTTTATTTATGTAATTTTCATTCTCCTCTTGCAGGAGAAGCGCTGAATTTGATATGGCGCTTCTGCCTTTGGAGACCCACTCATATTGCCGAAGGTGGTACTTGGTTAACCTCTATGGTGCGGCGTCATTTTGGCAAGCAGCCATATTCAATTCTTATGGTCCAATTTACTCGAGTTTGAAAGCCGCGTATCCGGGTGTGTGGAATGATGCTCAGATCGCGATGCAAGGCAATTGGGGAGCGATCACGTATGTGCTCTTCTTCATCCCAACTTCGTTCATCATGAGGAAATTTGGTGAGAGGAATAGGTCTTTTCTTCTTGATCTGTTTTTCATTTTTTACTTGAAAATTATGTAATTTTTTGTGTTAGGTGTGCGAACGGTGATCCTGGGAGGCGTTGGTTTGACTTGGCTTGGAACCGGGTTCAGATGTCTTGGTGTGAACCCCGAACCTTTTCTCGGGTAATTCAATTCATGAGTATAGTATGCTGATATTCGTTAAAGCAACTTTTTCATGCAACGACTGTCTTTGGTAGTATCGTACAGTACTTCCACCGATTGGCGCAAAAACATAGTGTGATTATTTTTATTTATTACAATTTATTTCAGTCTCAGCAAAGCTAATTAGATTTGAATCGAGAATTTGCAACGCCTGTTGAAAATCAAGTTTGGCCTGGTGGGAAGAATTTGAGGACCAAATAGATTTTGACTGATTCGCCGTGAAGAATATTACGATCGCGAAGTATGTATTGAATTCTTCGAGTCGGGAGTTCTTGTTTTGCGGAATCTTCCGCTCTTTTAGCATTGTTCTAATTTACTCTCCTTGCCACTCATCAATTTTCAGAGCAGCATGACTCATTCCTTCTAGTTTTTTTTTCCTTCTGGTTGTTATTAATTTCAATTTATTTCATTATCCGTGTCCTTCCGTCAGTAGCTTACACGAACGCACTTCACGCATCCAAACACGACGTTGTCAATCACAGGAAAAAAAACATAATTTTAAGAATAGCATTGCGGAAGAAGTGGGACGCCAATGCCCTGAAACATTTTCTCATGATACAGAGCGATGAATGATTAGAATGAATCTGTGAAATCGATGAATTTTCCAGGTTATGTCACCTTTGTTCCGTGTTGAACGGAATAGCAGGCCCATTGCAACTTGTCGTCATTCCTGCCTATTCAGCCCGATGGTTCCCGAACCATCAGAGAACCACGGCGACGAGTATTGTCGTGGCGTGGAACACTCTTGGGATCGCGGGTTCTTTTTTGTTGCCAAACTTGTTGGTGCCTGGAAGCGACGTGGATCAAGATGGACAGAAACTTTTTATTCAGCAGTTTATGCTTATCGGTAAATTATTTGAAAGTTGGACAAGCTTTTTGGAAGGACGAGATAGATGTCTGTTCTTGTGTATCGAATTTCAGAGTTCATTGTGTCGTCCGTTTTGCTGTTGGCGATCTTGTTGTATTTTCCGGAGAAACCGCTTTTGCCTCCGTCTGTTACGTCAAGTACGGTAAGGCCAAGTTCTGCCGACTCCTTGCGGAAATTCACGACGTGAGTGTGTAATTTGTGTGATTGCGCTGATTTGTCGTCTCGCACAAGAGGTTTTTAAAATTGTCTTCGTTTATTTCTTGATTCAGGAGTCCATTGGCTTGGGCCTTGTCATTGTCGTTCGGACTTTCTCTGGGTGCGACGGGAATATTTTCTGCCGTCGTGAATGTTGATCTTCAATCTCTTGGCATTGATGAGGTACGCATTACGATTGTGGAATCCGATCAAATCGTAGAATACGGTATTTTAATATGCGGTAAATGGGAAACAATCTTCAATAGAAAAAAAAATTACAGGAAATAATCCATTACACTATTTACGCTGCAATAGTAACGCAATGTACATTACTCTTGAAAGATGCCTAAGCGCGTCTTGAAGCGGTATGTCCGCAAAATGTTTTTATTAATGGAAGTGAAATGCAGTGAGCTGAGATTAGCGCAAGGGAAGTAACTATTGTATGTCAATAATTTCATTGATTCAAGCGACTTGGTCGAAAGAAACTTGGAGTAGCTTAGAGGAGCGTACGTTTTTGAAAAGTATTCGATTTTTTGGGCATTTAACTTTTCGAAGGAAAAGCTAAGCATATTTTTCAGGTAGCTTCATTTTTCAGTGTAACTGATACTTCGACAGACTGAAGAATAATAAAAGTAACATTTTTTTAATCGAGAAAAAGTATCTTAACGTACATGTTTTCGATCGCTCTCTTCCCCATCGCTACGAAAGACGGCAGAAAATAGTTCATTTCTCAGAACGAATCACCGCTCCCAATAAATCAAAATTTTCCATCTCCCCGGATCAGAAGTCAGTTCCAAGTAGGACAGTGATTCTGAAAAAAAAAGTGCTTGAAACAAATGTTATCCGAACACTGTATGTCTGTAGAAATGTTAGAAGAGGATGTAAAATCAGCAGGAACTTGAATAATATTCCCTTCGAACTGTAGTTAATTGCCGGGTCTTTTTCCCCAGTGGTCTGTCAACTGGTTTGGTGGAGTCACTGTCATCAGTATGTGTAGCCTGATGTTGCTGGTTGCGTCGGTGTGCGATCAGTTCGTGACCTGGCTGAAAACCGTCACTTTGACTCTTCTGGCAGTTTCAAGCTTATTCTACTCGTGGTTCCTGGGCATTTACACCGGTCTAATTCCTGCCAGCACAGGTAAATCCTGCTTAATTCTCTATTTCTGCTCATTACGAATAATTCAGCTGGAAACTCAAAACTTGCCGAAACGTGAGATTTCGGAAGAAATTCTTGCTTTAAGCCTGTTCGTGTTTCAATATCTAACATATTGAAAAATGACAAGGACAGTGTTGGATACAAATTCTGAAAAATGATAATTTTGAACTAATTTTTCATTGGGATGCAATTTAAAAAAAAAGAGGTACCGAATCTTCTGCGTGAAAAATTCCCATCGGGTGCAGATTCAAAATTCCTGAACTTTCTTTTCGAAGCACGGCTCCCTGCTGATGCTGTGCTTGAGTTTTCGTCAGTTACTGATGTAAATTAATTCAAAATTTCTGTTTTCCCTTCAGAAACGTTCGTTTTCATGTCGAATTTTTTTTTTCATTTCATTACAGCCACAATGTTTTTGAGTCTTGGAGTCGCGTGGGCTACAAATTCGTGCATTCTACCACTGTTCTTGGAACTAACAGCGGAAGCTCTTTACCCGGTGGAGGAAAGCGTTTCCGCAGGATTTTTGACTGGAATACAAAATATTGTGGGAGTCTTCTTCCTAAGCTTAGCCTTCATACCTGGAATTAATTTTGCTCTGATGATCAATGTAGCGATGGTTGTCTGCACCATTTTATCGTTCCCGGTTTTAGCTGCGTGTAAAATTGAATACAAGCGCAGTCGCAGGGATGAGAGGGAAAATGAGGATTGATAGCGAATGGATATCCAGCGGCGATTCCTTACCAAAAACTATCCTGAAAACAGTACGGGATTATTTGCCAAAAGATGTGTTTAGGTTTGATTTCATGCGAGACTTCTATGCTTTTGAATCTGTAATTTAGCATTTTTTATCCGAACTCCTTTAATGATCTGAGGGGATTACTTTTTGAGTAGATGCCCGACAGCAGAAGGGAACGACATGAAGATCTCTTTAATTTCTGACAATTTAACTGATTTCTTCGTTAGAGCTGTGATGTTTGGTTACGAATTCGCACTTGTGATTGTGTCAAAGGAAATTCAGCGAGCGAAAAAATATTTGTCCCCGGAATTATAGCTGGAAAACCTTTTGTTGGAAATAAAGTTCCGGATTCGGACAATTACTATGCACGACGAACTGTTCACCATTCACTCAGAAAGTGGCAGTTTTTTTTGAACGGGTTCAAAAACATTTTGAGCATGAAGAAAAATCAATCATGTGAGTGAGTATCCAGTCAACGCTTGCCAGATTTGAACATCTGCATCGGATTGTTGATGTCCTCTGGAACTTCCTGCCTACCGGAATTTCATTACAGACACGACCACCGCAGCTCACGGAGAATGTTTAGTCGCGGAGAGATCGATCTCCTAGTCATCGAAGATCTTCCCTGCTCTCATCCTGTGAAGGATCCGAAGTTGAAAAAAAAAGGAAAAACAAAGATTACGAGATCAAGCGTTCGATTTGCCAGAATCGGTGAGAAATCTAACCTTGCTGCAGGAAGGTACTGAGAATTCTCATCAACTGAAAGAGTTTCGGAAGTGTTGGAGGCCCTGAGACTGGCTGCTGAACTATCTTCCCACATGGGCTTGGTGGACGTCAACTTGCTCCTGGAGACGGATTCCAACTTCTTGATTTTAGCCGTCGCAGAAGGACTGTCATTTGGGGACGGGAGTGTGTTATTTTTCTTCAGCGGGGTACTGTGAGAATGTTCTTGCAGCTCGGAAAAAATTGCTTGATATCGAGGGTCCATCCCTTCAATTGCTTCAAATCCTCTGAAACAAATAAATGCGACTCAATTTTATTAACCTTGCAAGGGATGACAGCTAAGATTTTAGCAGAACTGTTGTCCTTCCAGTTGATGAATGTTTTGCCGTCTGCTTGGCCTGATTTACACGATTTCGGCACTTTTTGGTGAGCTTCCCTTCCGCATAAAATTGCCCCATAAACTAAATTCTTAAAACTTTTGAGTGTCATTCGGTACTGTTGAAATCAGTCAAAATCACGAGGGGATCATCCCTTCTAAAATTCTGGTCGATTTTTGAAACAAGTCGTGACAGAACTATTCGGTAATTTCAATGAACGACAGAAATCCCTCTCCCTGAAGGTTGAATTTTTTCCAACAATAATTGGTTAAAACTTAGCATAACTTTTCCTGTTTCCACAAGCGATTTGAGATTTAATCTTGAAAGATGAACATTTTCTCACAATCCACCACAGACGGATGTCTGTTGAGAGACGCATGAACTTCCTGAATTCGAAGCCAGAGTAGTTCTTGTACTTCCAGGTTCGGGTATCATGGAATCTTCCGATGGAGTCACAACGTTTTGGCCGAAGAGCGGATAATTGGACCAAGGAAACCCAGGCCATGGGCTACTTCCCATGGGGGGTTCTCCTCCAGCTGCTTTATCAGTTTTTGGCGAGATGTCAGTTAGCTTCGATAACGCGGAATTGATTTGCGCCACATCATGCTTTTGAGGGACGAGGCACTGGGATTCTACGTGGTCGAGGAATCCGAGAGTGACATAAGGTATGGAAGTCATTTACAACGTTTTGAAAATTACCTACTGTACATGATCAAGAGTGCGATGAAAATTTGGATTTGTAGGAAAATAAGATTGGCCTCACTTCACTGCTCATTTGCCTCGAAAATCTTTTTAGTGTTACTCATAATACTCACAGAAACTATCATTCGCAAATCAACGCACAAAATTCCCTTCTTATACATGCATTTTTGCGTGATTTTCGTTAAAATTTCGAACATACGGAGAATACTGTACATAGATAATACAGTAAATAGTATTAACTCTCTGGGAACTCGATACCAATCGGAAAGATCAACCGGAAAGAGATGAACTTTCTGATATTTTATGACGTCAGAAAAGGTCGTAAAGGGTCTTTGGGTATAAAATTCAAAGCTCATAGAACCATACTTGATGCAATGGCAGGACGAGTGCGAAGGTCGTCCCCTTCTGTCTCCACAATTCCACCTGATTCGTATCTTTGCACGGCCTTCTTCACATCTGGGCTGAGGGTTATTTTTTGTTCCTTTCGGTGATTCCTCAACCAAGTTTCGCTCATGGCTCCATCGCCCATGTGCAATCTGAGCCCTGAAGGCAATTCAATAAAATTCTGGTGCACCTCAATCGACACGAATTTGCAGTCTGGTAGTTTGATATCATGTTTCACCAGTGATCCAGTTCCTTTCAAGGGCATCAAGTGTGTCGTCTTCTTGTTTTTCTTCCCAAAAATCCTTTTGAATAAGCTGGATGGTTTCTTCTGAGCGGGTTGTTCCACCACAGCGGATTCCTGAGGGATTCTCACACTCTTCAGTTGTTTCTTGTTTGTCCGATTTGTGTGGAAAAGCCTTGAAAACAGCCCTTTCTTGCGTCGCTTGAGGAGTTCTGAACTGTCGGAACGCAAAGAGTCCGGGTCGATCGGTGAGAAAGTGCTTGGACAGTGATGTGATGTTTCCCCCGAAATTGTAGCAGAACTTTCGAGCGATTGAGGATCATAAGCCATTGCCTTGCTTCCAGGCGGTTTCAAAATCCCTTTGATATCGTTTCTCCTCTTGGTGTGCTCATTGGACAGCTCCTTTTGCTTTTCTAGGTCAGGACAGACCAGAACGTCAGAGAAGCTCACTTTTTTGTAGACATCTCCTGTGCTAGGTTTTCTCTCTTGGATAGAGTCACCGAACTGTTGTGGCGTGAATGTTTGAATTTTCTTATCACGCTGAGAAAATGAGTCTTCCGCGAAGGTTATTTCTGTCATGTCATCTTCAGAGATGGTCATTTGACCGGTGGATTGATCGGTTGCAGTTCTGCTTCGGTTACCGACCGTCGAGGTGATTTCAGCGGTAGGATCGTTGAAATCAAAGCTCGCTCCTTCGGGAGGAGTATCTTTGAAAAAGTTTTCTCTGGCCTGGTTTAATGCGTGTCGATGAGGAAACAATTTTCTGTTGTTGGCTTCGTTTTGCGGTTGAGGGTGAACGTAGCTGGGTCTCAAGTATTTCTGCTGCAAGGAAAACGAATAGGTTTTGTCCGTGGCACTGAAATCATCCTGATTGGCGCTGGAAGCCTCCTTTAAGTTGATGTCACTGCGGAAAGAATGTCGAGCGATTCCTCTTCATGAAGTTACGTCACACGGAAGTGATTATGTAGAATTTCTGATACATCAGCAATTAAAAAAGTATCGTGAAATGAATACTTTCTTTGACATCAACTTAGTACAGCATTCGTTTAGCCAAATTTCTATTATGTGAGTGTTGATCAACTATTTGATTAACCGTGTCCATATTTTAATTAATCGAACAAAAAACAGAACTGTGGGTTAAATAATTTTGATCAACGTGCAAAATGATGCCATCCAGGTCCATCCAATGATGCCATCCAACTCTCATTTTGATGAACCGCGTTCTATTACCAATATACATCATAGGAATCCGTTTCTAATGAAGATTAACTAAAAAATTTTTGAATTTCGGATTCTTTCAGCTGATATAATTCACCCAGTCGTTGAGCAAGCTCTCATTCATATCTTGAAGGTAACAGTTTAGACTTTAGAGCCTCAAATTGTCGAACTAAAGTTGCTTGTCAACTTGTAGGTAGATCTTATTCGTTCATTCGAAAGTACTGTACCGATAAATTGCCCTATATTGCAGAATATTCTTTTCGGACGATTGGTTGTAAGAAATGGTGCGCTTGCGTAGTAAAAGAAAATGTACTTACTCAAGAAATGAAGTGAAATACGAGTGCAAATACTGTACTGTAAAGGAATTCAATACCTGCTGGATTTTTCAACGCAAGGTCCACAGGCATGGCCGGGCTGGTTGGCAAAGGTCCATTCAATTTGCCCACAGAAATACGTCTGCTCCTTGCCAGGTTCTTCAATTGTAGGTTCAGATGATTTGTCTTCCAAAGTATTTGTTTTGGAGGACGAGCGATTCACTCGATGAATGGGATGACTAAGAGTGCACGAAGACTTATTCTCAGAAGCCTCTGACACAGAAATTGAATGGGTGACGGTTTCCGTCGTCTGACTCTCAGAAATTGAATTCTCTGTGAGATCTTCTTTGGATTCCGTAACTGGGCTATTCGTATTTCGACCAGTTTTTGTGGCAGACTTCTCCACCGTGTCAGTTTCAGTTTCGGACATCATGGACTCAGATTTGGGTTCTTGCGATTTGTCGGCTCTGTGCGCACTACCAAATGACGTAGTCTCGTGCAGGCTTTGCGACTCAGCGGAGACACTGCACGAATCTTCCTCTTGCAAACTTTCTGAACTCATCTTATCATCCCCCGATTTGCTGTCGAACTCGCTGAGAACCTGTTCTGAAGGTTGCGACAATTTATCTTTGAGTTTCTGGCTGCTGATCGCCAGAAAACTTCCTTTTGATGTTGCAGATATAGTGGTTCGTTTGAGCTCTTGTAGATGGTCATGGATGATGCGTGGGAACGGAGAGCTTGGCATTGATGACTTAGCATTTCTGATGGATATGCTCTCGGTAGTGAGATTTCGTGACGCATCCGCAGGTGCCACACATTTGCTATCATTTTCCGATTCTACAAGTTCTTCGTGTGTATAACGACATTGGGAAGGTTTCATCACTGCGTTGCACTGCTTTTCGTTGGCTGTAATAAAAGATTAATGGTTGTTTCATCATTTCAAAACTTGCCAAGGACGGATTCCGCGGAAGGATTACTTTCGAAGGTTGAACCGAGCGAGACATGAAACTTCTTCGTACCTTGACCGGGGAGCTAAGATGTCTTCTATCCCAAAACCTAAGTTGCCTAACAATCTCACGTTTATGCATAGAAGGAAAGGAACCAAAAGGTAACCTTAAACTTCTCAACAACGATCTGATGAGGAAAACTTTCATTTTCTCATGTCATAAAAATAGAAATGAGCTTCCTCGAATTGAAGCAAAACACGATGAGTGCCGCCTTTTTTTGCCATTGATTATAGTGCTTATTTTAAATCGTGGTCGGGACTATTGTTACTCACAGACTTGAATCATCATAAAAATAGAAATGAGCTTCCTCGAATTGAAGCAAAACACGATGAGTGCCGCCTTTTTTTTTTGCCATTGATTATAGTGCTTATTTTAAATCGTGGTCGGGACTATTGTTACTCACAGACTTGAATCAGAACTTCGGGGATATTTTCTTCGACATGTTTCCCCATCGAGGAATCCTCGCACGAAGCCAAATGCTTCTTGGAGTCGCTAACTTGCCGAATTTGACCTTCGCTTTCTGAACCTTGCTTGGTTTCCGCGGTATCCTGAGACGATCGTACGTCAGTTGACTGTGTGGTGTCCGGAACACAAATTGGTAGAATTTCTGCGTCATTGCTGGGAGTCGAGTTTTCTGCAGGGAACTGATCTGTCAAATTCCCGCTAATCTCTTTGTTTGACTGTAGCGACGATTCCGCGCACTCCTCAGAAGTCACGTTTTCCGGGATCTCATCCTTCGTATCTTCTACTAATAATGGCGTCAAAAATCAAGTCACTTCATGAGAAAACCGGAGACGATGCGTCATTACCCGAATGCTGTACCAGTGCAAATGAGCTGCCTCCTTCGTGGGGAAGATCTTCAGTAGGTCTTGGAACTGTCAACATCGATGGACGATGAGTTGCTGATGGTACATCGCAACTGAACATTTTATCATCCAGTGTCAACTCTAGTTTATTGGACGCCTCATCGCCACACGCCAAGTTAGTTTTTCCAAAACCTTTTACAGCTAAATTTCCGTGCTGATGAAGGGAACGCTCGTCCAAAGTATCACCCATGATGGGGGAAACAATTTTAACGAGATTTAAGCGGGATGTTTAAAAATCATGAACAAGAAAATGGGATTAATGTTTGGGGTTAAGAGGGAAAACGAAAGTTCCCAGCAAGAAAAGGTTGTTACTAATTGGCTAGTTTCGCCATTGATTGGTTTATACACATGAAACTTCAGGATGTTCCCATGATGCTTTTTTCAATTAATTTCGTGTGAAAGGATAATTAGATATGTTGGGCAAACGAACGAGAATTCGTAAAGGTTTAACAGAATTTCGATCGATTTTCTTCGGGAGAAATTCCGCAGAAATTGAAAAAAAACTGATCATCGTTCAATCAATGTAAAACTACGAGCGTTAAAAAAACCTTGAAGGTAACTTTTGTGACAAGGTCACTGAAATATTCACGCCTTATCATTGCTTGAGAACTGGAGCAAGACAATCAGGTACGTTGTCATTGCATTCGCCATCTGAAAAGTGAAGGCAAACATGCGTAAAATTCAATGTCTACAGTGATGCAGTAAATTTGCTCTTGCCGTAATGATGAGGCATCTGTTCACTGCAAAAAATCCCAAAGCGCTGTAATCAATTGAGAAGGTTTTGCTTTCCGCAAGAATCAGTTCAATCTGGAAGAATTTGATAAGTTTTCGAATTATTTTATTCTTATTTCACGAAGTGTTGAACACTGTACCTGTCGTGATTTTGAGGTTCCTTCTGTGCCGACTGTCTGAACTGCCTCGAGAGTCTCCAAAGATTTTTCTTCCTGTAAAGTAATCGCTGTCTTCAGATTTTTAAAAATATTTAAGATCATTTTTCTCGTTTCAGCATTTTTTGTTATGTCATGATTCGGACAAATACGCATGCTGGGGGTTGCATGAGAAAATACGAGGGATGGTTCATAAATTTCGAAAATTTTTGAAATAGATCCAACAGAGTTTCAAAAATTCCCAATTTTCGTTTTGGTTTAACGCGTGGAAAAATGCGTTGAAATCCGTGGAGATTGAATTGAATCCAAAGTGTTTCCAGATGATGGGCAATGTAAGTGAAAACAAAATTTTGAATTTTGAAGCTCCGTTGGATCGATTTGAACATTCAAAACTTATGAACCCACCTTCGTATGTGCGACGTTATTGCCGAATCATTTTTTCCTTCGCTTTCACATGGAGTGTCCAAGGAACTTTCCGACCTTTATTTTTGATCGTACCTTATTCAGTGCGAAGGGTAAATATACTGAATTTTTTTTCAATTTTCTCAAGCTCGCCATCCTCGATGTCGAACTAACGCAGGCATTTTCAAATCCTCTTTCAACGTAATGTAATTTAATTTTCAAAAGTGTGGAAAGAAATAAAATACCTTGGCAGTATCGGACTTTCTTTGCAATAAATACGTCGAGGAAACGAACGCGTGATCTTTGAAAGATGTGTGTGGATCGGCGAAACCAAATAAGTCTCGGCGTGGAAGAAATTACTATATATTCTAAAGTAGTACAGTATAAAGGGACCAGTTATGATTTGGCATACATTCAGGTGGGAAAGGAGGTCATCTGCATGGGTCATAATCCCTGCAAACTTCGTACCTTTCCCGGTGAACATTTTGTGGTGGATATTCGATGTGCCCGAGGAAATATCTGCACAGAATTATCATACGAAGAGCATTGGTGTTTGTTTCATTTCGAGAAGGAAGACATCTATGGGAGGGAGCCTAAACTATTTTCCCAGGCGAGATTCTTTAAATAATGCTGTAACAGGTGGAGCAACTGTATTTGTTTTATTTCGAAGCATTTTTTGTTATGTCATGATTCGGACAAATACGCATGCTGGGGGTTGCATGAGAAAATACGAGGGATGGTTCATAAATTTCGAAAATTTTTGAAATAGATCCAACAGAGTTTCAAAAATTCCCAAGGTTTGTTTTTGTTTAACGCATGGAAAAATGCGTTGAAATCCGCGGAGAATGAATTGAATAGCACCAAAGTGTTGCCAAATGATGGGCAATGTAAGTGAAAACAAAATTTTGAATTTTTGAAGCTCCGTTGGATCGATTTGAACAATGTTCAAAACTTATGAACCCACCCTCGTATGTCCGACGTTATTGCCGAATAATTATTTTCTTTGCTTTCACATGGAGTGTCCAAGGAACTTTCCGATCTTCATTTTTGTGTACCTCTTTCGTATTTTTGTTTACCTTATTCAGTGCGCAGGGTAAATTTAGTGATTTTTTTATTTCAATTTTCTCAAGTAGCTCGTCATCTTCGATGTCGAACTAACGCCAACATTTTCAAAATCTTCTTTCAACGTAATGTAATTTAATATTGAAAAGCGTGGAAAGAAATAGAATACCTTGGCAGTATCGGACTTTCTGTGCAATAAATACGTCGAGGAAACGAACGCGTGATCTTTGAAAGATACAGTATTTTAATCGAACAGGAACTTCGTGTATGTTATATGTTTCATGTGTGGATCGGCGAAACCAAATAAGTCTCGGCGTCGAATAAATTACTAGATTCTAAATTAGTACAGTATAAAGACCAGTTATGAGAGCAGTTATGATTTGGCATACATTCAGGTGGGAAAGGAGGTCATCTGCATGGGTCATAATCCCTGCAAACTTCGTACCTTTCCCGGTGAAAATTTTGTGGTGGATATTCGATGTGCCCGAGGAAATATCTGCACAGAATTATCATACGATGAGCATTGGTGTTTGTTTCATTTCGAGAAGGAAGACATCTATGGGAGGGAGCCTAAACTATTTTCCCAGGCGAGATTCTTTAAATAATGCTGTAACAGGTGGAGCAACTGTATTTGTTTTATTTCGAGAGGGATGACATCTAAGGGAGGAAACCCACATTTTCCCAGTCGAGATTTCTCGAAGTGATACTGTACCAGCATGAGTCATTGACTCATCGTAGCAAATGTTGCTGTTGGGTGAATAGGGAAGGGTCTATAATACTTTTATAGACTTCCTGGAGGTAATGAATGGTACAGGTGCTACCTCGCAATTCGACCATAATCCATTGCCAAACTAGGGTCGAATAGCAAAGCAGTCAAATTGTGAGACACTTCGTTAATTTAAAAAATATCAGTACTGTAAAGCAAACACATTGGCCAAAGCAGGTCAAATTGCGAGGTACCACATGTAGTTCTTTTTTGCTCAAAAATACAGTGAGACCCCAAGATGCGGACATAATTGGTGCATCAAGAGTGTCCCCAAGTTGAAATGTCCCTGAGTCAAGTCTTGTTTTCTTGTTGACTTACATTATATAATTTGTAATTGATGTTTTGGGGAAGAAATATTCTTCAGAATTCCCTGAAAAAAATGTTTGCCACATGAATTTGAAGTAGTGAATACTTTTTTAACTCAATAAGAACATTTGATGCATTGAATAGTGTATCTCTGTACTGTACACTGAAATTCTGGCATCTACAAAAATAACATCAAAGTGAAAAAAAGTAGAAGTCATCCCTGTATGCTGGAGGTAATTTTTTTTAATATTAGCCAAATGGATGGTAATTTGGTGAGTATTTGCCCAAGAACTTTTCTTACATCAATTTCAGGGTTGGAAATATCTATTTCTCATAATTTGGTCTGAAACTTATATGATATTTTATCACAAAATGTCCCTAGGTTGAGTCAGTGTCCTCATGTCAGGCTATTTATTGATTTTTTCTGAGAAAATAAGTTTCCCTATGTCGAATTGTCTGCAGGTCGAGGCGTCCGCATGTGGGGGTCTCACTGTATGTTGATAGTGGCTGGATCCCCAGCGAACAATCACAGCCAAAATGAAGTGACGGCATGGTACCCTCGTTAATATCGGTAAATACGATCACACTCATGAGAAAAATTTGTTGAAAGAATAATTACTTACTGCGCATGATATCCGCTGCACAGCGATAGAAACAACGATTATCCCGGCCAAATGAGCGCAGCCCGTGCACAAAAACGAAGCCGTCAGGATCCCAGTGTAATTGATCCCGGGTGTCAGCAGTTCCATATTCGTGTTGTAAGCAATGACGCAGAATTGCACCCCATGATACACCACGCTTGCCAGCAAAAACGGTCCCATGGCATCCAAAAACCCTCGCCAAGCTTCGTCCATCAAACCGTAAACATTTCTGATCCTCACGAGCGACTGAGGATGATGATGATGCTGGTCCTTTGCTGCTGCTGGTGATGATGATGTCTTGATGACCATCACGGACTCCACAGCGATATCTCCCAAGGTCTTGTACTGGTCTTGAATCCGCTTGCTTACAATCAGAAGCAACAGGGTCCACCAGGCTGCAGAGGCCTTGCTTTGGAATACACTGAACACTGCCAAGGATGATACGATTTTGGTTCGGGTAAGGGGAGTGGGCTTATTGTCGACGTCTCTTGTTTGCGGAGTGAGTGTTGCACACCATGCTGGGTAAACACTCAGGCCGGCCGCGATTCCGCAAAAAGTAACGGCGTTTTTGATGGATGCTATCAGCATTTGCCTGGCGTGATGATCCCGTCGGGGATTGAGTGTGCGAGGATTTGATTGATTGAGGTCACGAACAGCGTCGAAAGCGTCGTGGAGTGTCCGGATCGCTCCCAGGAATTTTCCGATTCTCGCGAGAGCGAATATCGGCAGGATGAGCCCGAAACTCGTTTCGAAGATGAAGTATAATGCGACTGAAATCCGCGTGGTTTCTCCCACATTCTGCAAGGTGTTCAGCATTTCCAACACAAGGTACAGAACCTAGTTTTTCCGTTTTTCTTTCTTTCTTTTCCCTTACTGAAGCGTCAAGAACAAACAAGACCTTACTTAACTCGCGCAGGGTTTAGTCGCTGCGCTTGAACGTCATGTAAATTCCAATAGAAAATACAATAGAGAGAGAGAGTCCCCACATAACGAAACATTCACGCAACGAAAAATCTTGATTAGGAACATTTTAGACAGAAACTGTGACTGAAATCACCAAATGCCTTCACTTGATGACATTTTCGGTCCCTCACCAAAAAACGCGCAAACTTCAACAATTTTGAGGTGAAACTTGCGAAGAACATGTACAACTACATTATTCTTATATTTTCTAATTTTTCTTGAGTTCTCAAAATTTCTCAAGATTTTAAATGAATGTCAAGGGTTTTTCAAAAAAGTCAAGAAAAAAGAGGAGAGCCGTTTTTTCACATTATCTTGTCTTCGCAATTTGAGAAATTCAGAAAGATATGTGGAAGATGTATCCGGATTACTTGAATTTCTTTCTAAAGAATATTAAATTCAGAATTTTCTGCTGAAAAATGCACAAATTTTATGATTCATTGTGGCTTTTTAGTAAGTAGCTGGAACCAATTAAATCACTCACTATGTAATCAACCAATTGAATCATTCACTATGTAATCTTGAAGGAAAAAAACGTTTCACGCAACGGAAATCTCGCATAGCAAAACTCATCCAGAATTTGATCACTGTATCTCGTTATGCGGGACACATTGTGCAGTGCAGTAGTTCAGCATATTTACTGTACTGTACCAGTTCAGTACCAAGATGTTTCAAACAAAGCATTATTTCTCGATACTAGAAAGGGTTTTTCGAAAGTACTGTACTGTTACTTTCTCTGATATCTTTGAATTTATTTTACCCGTGGAAGTGGTACAATTTTTGTTCACATGCTGGTTTGTGCATATATGCGCCATTTGGGAAAAAGTGTTCAATTGTCCTCTAATAAAATTTAATTCCCCTTAATAAGTATGAGTCTAAAAGAATGGCATTTAGTGGGCGTAACGATTACGTTGAACGTCTTGCTCTCGCTAACGTCTCCTTTTTCAACCCTTCGAGTAGTCTCTGCGAAAAACGCACTTACAACTCGCGAAATTGGCAGGAAAAAGTCCGAGTTGACGGCGCTTAAAACGCGACTTTAAATTGAGTGAGCAGTCAAGACTGACTAAGTACAACGTGAAAGCAAATACTGGGATATCCTTGTTTATTCAAGTGGTACATGTATATTCGACCGTTTTGTTAAAAAATGATGCCTCGGATAATTCACGCCTCGCACAATTTATTCCACGCAAAGTTGACCTTGGCTGTGTCCTGTATTCACTGTCGATACTGTATAGGAAACCTTTACTGTTGTGAAGGGTAAAAAAACTGCACGAATAGGGATAATCCTGTAAAAATTCATTAAAACAATAATTAATGCATACTTTACTTAATTTTTATGAAATTAAATTATGATGAAATAATTAGTTAATAATTTAATCAATTATTTTAAAGAACGCAGCTGGCAGAATATTTTTTCAAGGGAGTGAAATCGCATATATTTGGGCATATTTTACCCTGCAATTTTTCCTAAAAATGTAGAGTGATCATACACTTACACCATCATGTATAGGTCATGCCAATAATTTGCAAGCGATCTTCTATGGATCAGCCATTGTGTTTAGACTAGGGGGCTTTTTTATGGGTCGGCTGCGTGGAACTGCTTAGCTGCTTTTATTCTTTCTTAAAATCGATGTTCATGACAGAATTCCCATTTGGAAGTAGCCGTCCATTAACCGAGGTACCAGTGATTTATGAGTGCTTAATCTGCACGATGGGGTGCTTGAGATACGCGAAATTTCATTGATGAGAGCTTCATTTTTGTAAAAGTCGAATCGTCCAGTTCTCATATGCCTCATTTGATGGTCGCATTGGGTATATCCGGGTCCTCTGCATTCATTTGGACGAGAACCACCAAATAAGTTGTTATAGCATTGGCTAGCTGTCGAAAACGATAAAAACGCTAGTTATTTTACTTGAATTGAATTAAGTGGAAGTGCATGAGATGCACTCACGGAAGTCAGCATTCCTCGGTCCAGACTGAAGAACCCAAAAGCAGGCTCCATCATGCTCCTCCGCCCATTTGCAGAAGATATCAGCTGCATAAGCTGAGAAAATAGGAGTAAAGATGACGAGTATTAATATAATGTAATGCTTGTTGTACCTTAAGAACAGTATCAATTGGAAATTGGGACCCCGAGATGCAGATGTAATCGGTGCATGGACATTTCCCCTAAGTTGAAATGACTGCATGTTGAGCCGCAATTTTCCATTGACTTCAATGGGAATATTTTTAATTGGCTCTCCTTTGGATGAATATTTGAAAAGAAGTCCCCTCAAAAATTGAATGAATCTATTTTATCAACTTCAAGATCCGTAAAATAAATTCGCAGAAGAAAACCCCTCAGAATCTTTCTTTTTGTTTGGCATCAGAAAGAGCTTGATATATTCGTTTATTGTTCTCTTTCAGAACGGTATGACTCGTGTGTACTACTCCCTTCTTTGACTTTTTTCTTCGTTTTCAAACGGATAAGGCTAGTACTTAATCCGATTAAAATACTAATTTAAATAACTTAGTATTTGTACATTTCATAGCTCAATGTCTTCAAGGTAATGTTTTTTATAAAAAAAAATTCAATTTCTTCCATACATATTTGAAAAGTGTCCCTTAGTCACTGTCTGGGACAAACTTTTTCAGTTTCAAGTGTCCCTAAGTCAAATTGTCTGTATGTTCGGGTGTCCGCATTTCAGGGTCTGCTTTGAAAAACTTTTCAAGATGTTCAAAACCTTGTTATATTAGAACAAGGAATTCTAGTGATCTTGGGGAATATTAGATCAGATCATTAAAGAGACAGTAATATTTGTAGACCTGGAAAATTCAAGACAAATGCATTTTGAGGCATGTACAATTTGAAACAGAACCACTTAAAAACTTATTCAATTTGATGGAATAATTTGGAGACAGATTTAATTTTCCAATCTGAGGCAGAAGTGATTGGAGTGATTAGTAATTTAGCCACCATGTTCAAAAACTATTGATGTTTTGGAGGAGTGCAACCTTTTTCCATTGATATACAGACCATAATTCTGGAAGAAGAATACAGTACTGTATCCATATGACATGTAAATGTATAAATTCTTTGATTATAGGTCTCTTTTGACAAAAATGCACTATACCCAACAATTAGTGAGCACAATTTGAAGCAAAAGGTATTCAGCCTGTTCCCAGACAACAATCAACAATTGCTTGAGCAATTCAGAAAGAATTTTTGAGGACAAATCATATAGGGTTAACACCTTTTCCTGGTCCTCCAAGATGTTGAAAAGAACCTCTTTATTAAATTTTGAGAACCCTGTGTTTTTTTCTAAGTTTAATTCTGATTGTGTGGCGCACTATAAAGGTACAGAGAAGATCACCAATTGTATCTTCCTGTTTTTTTTTCTGAATGTTTCTTCACTAGAAGTGCTGGTTTCACTAACTAAAAACCTCCCTAAGTCATTTTTATGGGTGACCTAGAGAGATTTGATTTTTTGAACAGTAATTATTTTTTTACCTGCTTGAAACGTTAGGATTAGGATTCACTGATGAGGCTAAATTTAAAACCCTTACCTGGCTGTAGTCATTTTCTCTGAAGTTTGTGATATTCAACTTCCTTATGGATCTCAAGCTCCGGGAATCCTGCATTGAG